>JAWPHD010013190.1:0-70251 GCA_037043455.1 Cyrtodaria siliqua
AGAGAATCGCTGCTGAGGCATCAAGACTGGCGCACTACAACAAGCGATCAACCATCACAAGTAGAGAGATTCAGACCGCTGTCCGTCTACTCTGCCCGGTGAACTCGCCAAGCACGCCGTCAGCGAGGGGTACCAAGGCTGTAACCAAAGTACACCAGCAGCAAGTAAGCTGTTAGTGTGTATTACAACAACACAAAACGGCCCTTTTAAGGGCCATCAATTCTTTCGAAAAGAGCCTTAAAATTGTCTAAATCCCATCAAGTATTATATTTCAAGCCTATTTAAAAAATTAGTAATGTCCCACAAGATGAAAGGTATGATAATATTAAAACACTTACACGCAATACTATGATTGATTTGTAATCTAGCCCGCACCACCCAAAACAGTATAATGATGGCCAATTCTTTTAAACGGCTCTTTTTCGTTAAAATCTTTTATTATATCGACTAATACATCGACTAATACTTACTACAAATGTTATTTTATTGTTATTATTATTATTATTATTATTATTATTATAATTGTTTGTTGTTGTTGTTGTTGTTGTTGTTGTTGTTGTTGTTGTTGTTGTTGTTGTTGTTGTTGTTGTTGTTGTTGTTGTTGTTGTTGTTGTTGTTGTTGTTGTTGTTGTTGTTGTTGTTGTTGCTTGTTGTTGTTGTTGTTTGTTGTTGTTGTTGTTATTATTGTCATTATTAATAAATAATATAAATATTATAAATATTACTTGTTAAATTTAAATACATTTAATATGAAATAGTCAGTTTTCAAACGTTTCATATAATTTTGCGAACTACACATAAGTGCCTGTCTGTGATTGGATTTAGCTCAATTGTCAAATTGTATGAAATTTGCATTGTGCTGCTGGATTTCATTGGCTGTCAGTTGTTGCAATTGATATTTCAAGTAGGTCAATCCGTTTGCTATTATAAGAAACTACACACACAGTTAAAAAAGTGTTTATTCTCTTACTTTACCTTAGCAAGAACTATCATAATGTCTGGACGTGGAAGGGAGGAAAGAACAAAGGGAAAGGCAAAGAGCCGATCCTCAAGGGTCTGGTCTGCAGTTCCAGTTGGCAGAATCCACCGTCTGCTCCGAAAGGGTAACTACGCCGAGCGAGTTGGTGCTGGAGCTCCAGTTTACCTGGCAGCTGTTTTGGAGTACCTTGCAGCTGAGGTGTTGGAGTTGGCCGGTAACGCCGCCAGAGACAACAAGAAGACCCAGGATCATCCCCCGTCACTTGCAGCTGGCTATCCGTAACGACGAAGAGTTGAACAAACTTCTCTCCGGAGTCACCATTGCACAGGGTGGTGTGTTGCCCAACATCCAGGCTGTACTTCTGCCCAAGAAGACCCAGAAGGCTGGAAAGTAAACAGTGTCGACTGTCTTACTACATAAAACGGCCCTTTTTAGGGCCACACATTTCTTTTCGTTAGAAAACGCCTTAAAATTGTCTTAACCTTATAATTAATACTGACAAACAAACAAACAAACAAACCTGCACACACAAAACTAAACTACGAAACAGTCGCAATTTTACTGAATATCCCATGGTGTACATTAATATCTCCGACCGACAAAAACTTAGTTGTATACATAAATACATACATACATACATACATACAAATACCATACATACATACATAACATACATACATACATTTTAATATTGTTTAGCACTTGTTTTATTAGAAGCGTCGGAGATTATAGTTATTGTTATTGTTATACTTGGCTTTATAAAGATTGCCAGTGCTCGAATCCGCCAATGATCAACTATCCGCGGCTCGACACCATGACTACTTGGCTTTTATAAGGCTTGTCAGTGCTCGAATCCGTCAGTGATCAACTATCCGCGGCTCGACACCATGCCCTACTTGGCTTTATAAGGCGTGTCAGTGCTCGAATCCGCCAGTGATCAACTATCCGCGGCTCGACACCATGCCTTACTTGGCTTTATAGGCTTGTCAGTGCACGCATCCGCCAAGTGATCAACTATCCGCGGCTCGACACCATGCCTACTTGGCTTTATAAGGCTTTGTCAGTGCTCGAATCCGCCAGTGATCAAACTATCCGTGCTGCGCGACACCATGCCTACCTTGGGCTTTATAGGCTTGTCAGTGCTCGAATCCGTCAGTGATCAACTATCCGCGGCTCGACACCATGCCTACTTGGCTTTATAAGGCTTGTCAGTGCTCGAATCCGCCAGTGATCAACTATCCGCGGCTCGACACCATGCCTACTTGGCTTTATAAGGCTTGTCAGTGCTCGAATCCGCCAAGTGATCAACTATCCCGCGGCTCGACACCATGCCTACCTTGGCTTTATAAGGATCTTGTCAGTGCTCGAATCCGTCAGTGATCAACTATCCGCGGCTCGGACACACCATTGTCCTACTTGGCTTTATAAGGCTTGTCAGTGGCTCGAATCCGCCAGTGATTCAAAACTATCCGCGGCTCGACACCATGCCTACTTGGCTTTAAAAGGCTTGTCAGTGCTCGAAATCCGCCAATGATCAATTATCAGACGGCCTCGACACCACTGCCTACTTTCGCCCGCCGCCCGCCCGCGGCCCCGTCTCCGCGCACACTGCACCGCCCACCCACCCACCCAACGTTTGCGATATTATAATGTTATACTGTTACTATTATTACTATTGTTGTTAACTTATATCATATAACTAAGACATATTACCTACCTAAGATAACGAGATTATAAGGATCACCTAAGTTGGATATATTGAAGTCAATTAAAACAAGTATTAAATCAGATTAAATATAAATTACATATAACATATTTATTCCTGCCATATATACAGGCAGACAGACTCGCAGGTTAGCAGGTTACCCACAACATTCGCGGACGATTCCCGGGTGTGTTTTCCTGTGTTTGTTGTGTTGTGCGTTGTGTCCGCTTAGCCACTTAACGACTGCTCAAAACGGTGATTAAATTGCCATGCAACAGGTATCGAACATACTCCAGACACATGCTCTAAAACGATATTTCATACACTTTATCGTCATGTTAGTATCGTATATAAGACAGATACTGTAAGAAAAGTGTTAGCAGCATGATGAAAATCAGAACCTTTCGTCCATCATAACATCATTTTAAACTGTCACTGCGAAATGCTCCTTTAATTAGCCCAAACGAAAGTTATATGGTCTCTAGAGAAATTTATGGCCTTTAAATGGTCCCACATAAAGGCATTCTACATCCATAGGATTTGAATAATTTTATTGGAACTGCATAGACGAAGAAGCACACCTACAGCTAACTTGAAATTTATCATTTTCTTCGCGTGTGCCCTTTCCATGCGGCTCCGCGCGCTGTTAAAAATTCATTGTGTCTAAATAATGTTGTGAGCGAGTGATTTCGCCTCATTCTTACCCAAGACTTCGATCATTCAAAAATGGCAGGACCGTAGCAGCACCCGCAGCCGTAGTGGCTACACCAAAGCAGAAAGTGAAGAAGGCCGCCAAGCCGAGAAGGCAAGCAACCCACCCAAAGTACAGCGAGATGATTGCTGCCGCTGTGGGCAGTCTTAAGGACGAGGGGAGGCTCGTCCCGACAGGCTATTTTAAAGTACATCGCGGCAACATACAACGTCGCCCCCCAGCCCAGCAGGTCAACGCTCATCTAAAGCTCGCACTGAAAGCTGGCGTCAAGACTGAGAGTACTGAAGCAGGCAAGGCAGCGGCGCCTCTGGATCATTCAAGCTCGGCGAGGTCAGAAAGCAGCAAAAGAAGGCAGCCAAGCCAAAGGCAGCCAACCAAAGAAGGTCAAGACACCTAAAAAGAAAGTCGCCGCCAAGAAGCCTGCAGCAAAGGCCCGCTGGTGCAAAGAAAGACCGCTGCAAAGAAGGCCGCCAAGCCAAAGAAGGACAAGACACCTAAGGAAGGCCGGCAGCAGCCAAACCAAAGAAGGCAAAGACACCAAAGAAGGCGCCACCAAGTCACCAAAGAAGGTTAAGGCAGCCAAGCCAAAAGAAGGCCAAGACGCCAAAAAGGCCAAGGCAGCATCCAAAATAAAGCACTGAAACAAAACGCGGTTTTCACACAAAGGTCCCTTTTCAGGACATTCTATTTTTCTCGCGGAGAAGTTGTCATTTCAAGTTGTCGCTGATTGTCTGTATTTATTAAAATAAATACAACATCAGCACTCTAACCCTAACCCTATGCTTAACCCTAACCCTAAGCTTACCCTAAACCCCAACCCTATCCGCAACCCTAGCCTTAACCATACCACTAAATTGTATTATTTTAAGCGCGCGACTGTTATTCAGGCTTCTTCGCTTAGACAGCAACATATGAACTATGGCGCAAGTCCCAGGCATGTCTGCATAATTGAAAACACACCGGCTTTAGACTGTACTCGGACTTTAGATGTTCCGGACCGACCGACGACCGACCGACCGACCGACCGACCTGACTTCTCAGTGGACAATCCGAACGAAATTGGTTGAGCTTGGTCAATATGTTTCCACTTTCTCACTGTGACTGCAATTAATATGCTCCAGGATTCTTACAAGAAACTGATATTAGTGAAACGGTTTCTATAAACTTTCGCTTTGCATTCCTGCCTCAATCGTGTTGCAATGTGCAATTCCAATCATTATCTTTTTTCTTTTATTTAACCTATTTTCACGGAGTTGTTTTTCCTGCACTCCCTGTAGTCCTTCTTAGATGATGTTGTTTAACGTGGACCCCATTCGGCTCTGCGGAATTGTCCTTAGGCATTCTTTTTGGTACTGTTTGTTTTCTAACTCAATTTATTCTTTCTTAGGCTGGCTTGGGCTGGCTGGGCTGGCTGGCTGGCTGGCTGGCTGGCCTGGCTGGCTGGCTGGCCTGGCTTGGCTGGCTGGCTTGGCTGGCTGGCTGGGCTGGCTTGGCTGGCTGGCTGGCTGGCTGGCTGGCTGGCTGGCCTGGCTGGCTTTTGCTTGCTTTGCTTGCTTGCTTGCTTGCTTGCTTGCTTGCTTATATTGTTTATTATATATTATATATATATATATATATATATATATATATATATTGTTTTTTTCTTAAGTGACCTTCGCGAAGTTTCATGTCCACCCACCCGGGTATTATTTTGCGGCATGTTTTTGATGGCACATTTTTTTATTTTTTTTGAAGATTGACAAAGTTCTTCAAGATTGGACCAAAGTTCTTCAACCTCAGTTCGTTGGCTTAATTGTATATTGACTTCACAGTGTCCGTCTTGATAGCTTCCCAATTGACTTCTGCAAATGTGAGGATCTTCCTTGGTTTCTGGTTATGTGTACACAGGCTTTGCATGTCATCCGTGACAACCATGGCGTGGTCAAGTATGTATGATCTCTGGTTGGTTCTTCGTGGATTTGCGTTCAATTCTGTCATGGTTACTGTCTTGCCGCATAGTTTGTCAGATTATTTTTGGTATGGTAAATGATCCAATATGGAGGACTTTCTTTGATTTAAGGTGCCACCTTACATATTCAAGTCATACTCTTGAAGTCAATACACGCTTTTACTTCTATCACAAATGAATGAATTAATGTTGTTTAGCGGCTCATCAACCCTGTGTTGCCTGTGTTGATGAGCGGTTAAACAACATTCAATTCAATTCAAATTCAATTGTTTTTAATAAGATACAAGAACTATTGCGTTCCACCCGGCCCATGATTGGCTGATATAAAGCCTCTTCGTACTATACACATACTAAATACAAATTAGTTCCGGAAACAAGACTGACAATACATTCATCCATAACTAAAATATACCTAAAAACGACACACATTTCACAATTATAACACATAATTGGCCAACAGCAAAGCTCTATCGATATCGATACTAGTAAAACATTTAAAAAATCGAGATGTATCCACACATGCGCAATGATACATAATTTGACCTCACTCCACAAATATGGCGCGCAAGCTCTCTTTCGGCGGATTAGTCAGTAATTCACAACATCGATAAAACAACAAAAGGTTAGTATAAACAGCGTTATTTTCAGGAAGTGCAGAGCCAGCTGGCGAAATTATTAACGTTTATTCAAATACAACCTGCGCATATTCTTTCATATACACAAAGAAGACAGACAGCTGTCTGTCTGTCTGTCTGTCTGTCTGTATGTATGTATGTATGTATGTTCCCCGCCTATATTCCCTTGGAAGCGCCACGTTACATGACGTCACCTGGTAAATACTCACGATAACAAAAAAGAGTATGATAATGGACCTTTGGAAACGGCCAAGCACGACACATACGAAATATTGCTGAGAGTCTCGGTTTCATTGAGACTGTTCATGGGTAGTGAAATATGCTAGCTACCGCTCACGCCCTTCCTCTAGCAGAGCAGAACTCAATATTAATAAAATCAAATCAATAGTACACAATTTTAACCATCCCAAAGATGGCATGCATATGCATAAACTTTAATAAGGCTAAATAAAATTCCTGAGTTTACTGTAACCCGCCACTCACTCACTCACTCACTCACTCACTCACTCACTCACTCACTCACTCACTCACTCACTCACTCACTCACTCACTCACTCACTCACTCACTCACTCACTCACTCACTCACTCACTCACTCACTCACTCACTCACTCACTCACTCACTCACTCACTCACTCACTCACTCACTCACTCACTCACTCACTCACTCACTCACTCACTCACTCACTATTGATTGACTACACTCGCTTGTTGAACATTATGGCTTATTTCATTCTCTTTTACTAAAATGTATCAGAAAATAAAATGAGTTATAATTTTGCAACATATTTATAGTGGACATTCACAATTTTTTTTTTTTCAAATATATGTTGGTCAGTTTCATTCAGTTACTTTATTACTACAACATACTTCAAATGTGATTATTTTCTTCATTCACAGACATATTAATAAACAGATAGGAAACTTCCTATCTCAACCAATGAAGTAACCAAAATATCACTTGGCACCTTAACTTTTTCTTTTATCTACTCAATTATTCACTCATTTTGATGAGAATACATTCAAAAGATTTATAGTGCGATAGGATGAGGATGGCAAAATCGGTTAATAATAATTTATGTTTATTTTCAAAATAAGAAATTGTATAAAAATATGTTTAAAGTTAAAAATATCATAAGTTTTCGCTATGGAATCAGTTACGAAACAGTTTTAAAGGTAAAATAAACATTTACAAAAAAAAATAAAAAACCAGAGCTTATTCATATATATTTACCTATTTAACAGCAGTATCCTTGTCCACCTGCTTCATTGTAAATTTCATCATATGTTCCAAGTATTCAAAAGTAGCACACAGCCAATAAATTAAGACAAACATATATTCTACTCATCAATATTCATAAGTAACAACAGTACAACATAACCAATCAAATAAGTCATATTTTGTTTGTTCTGTTATTTTCACACCCCTTGCACAGGAATGCACCCCTTGGACAGGAATGTCACCTTGTTGCTCAACACAACCCTAATTGGCTTCTAATTTTAAACACCACACTTGGTATTAATTGCACCCACACTTGGACAGGAAATCACTAATTGTCTTGTAAAAGCAGGGTATTACACCCACACTTGGACAGAAAATCACTACATTCAGTTGTAAAAGCAGGGTATTACACCCACACTTGGACAGGAAATCACTACATTCAGTTGTAAAAGCAGAGTATTGATTGACCCAGGCTAGGACAGTAAATCATGCCTAATTAATTGACAATCAAACTGACTGATGTACATCAATGACAAATAAACTAAAAACAGTACAACTAAAAATAATGACTTGGACCTTATTATTGTATTACACTGATAATGATTATCAAGTTCATTTATCTCATGCAATGCAATTACTTCTACCTTAGAATGTCTTGTATACTGTTCATAATACAATATATCAATAAAAAGGATTTATTAATCAAAAATGTTATTATTATTATTATTATTATTATTATTATTATTATTATTATACCTTGTCTGTTGGTGGTAGTATCTACTTCTTCAAATTAGGTAAAAAAAACCTGATTTCAAATATATGCGCATGGAGATTTTAAAGTCACAATGATACAGATGATGGGGATTAATGAATCGAGGTAAAGGCTAATTTTAATGATTGATCAAGATTCAAGCTTAATAAACATTAAACAGGCTTCCATTGAGATAGGGTACAGACATTTCAGCGTCTTTTCATTTATAATCATTTTGTATTTTAATATTTCGGAAAATGAAAGTTTTTGACAAATTGATTAGATTTTCACGAACTGATTGGATTTATGATTAAGGCCTTTCTGATGATAATTAGATATATGTTTTTAAAAAGGGTTAAGTTAAATATTAACAGAACATGCAAAACATTGATCAAATGTTCATTTATGGAAACATGAAATAGAATTAGTAACTATTAAACAGTGCTTGATGCTAACTGTTTCAATTGACAAAATCTTTTGTTTGGTACAAGATATGAACAATATGGTCAAATTTTTACTATTAGACAATGACTTGCCCGAAAATACCATTATTAAATTGTAGAGATATACACTTTACCCAAAATATTAAAACTTCCAAGTTCTGACAAGTAGAAAAAAAAGTTAATGTCAAGCCCTGTTAAAGTATAAACATTGAACTTTGTGTCAATTTCTCTTCTCAGTTTACGTTACTGCAAAGAACAATATTCTCTTCAAGTGTCCTTTTTGCAGACACCATCCTCACATTTTTCTCACTCACTCACTCACTCGCTCGCTCGGTCGGTCGGTCGGTCGGTCGGTCGGTCGGTCGGTCGTGTATTTATTTACAGTCATGTATTTACTATAGCAGCAGAGATGATTTCCAAGCATCCAATATATCAGTGCATTATGAAACTTCCCAAAATAATTAAAATAACCAACAATACATTGGAAAAAAATAAAAAAAAAATGTTTGGGGCGGTGGATTTGCCGTGGGTTGGGCGCAAACTGCAAACAAACAATCTTTTAATTTAGGCCCAGTGTTTTGTGTTTTAACAATCATACAACTATTCCATTGAACACATTATATAATTCCTGTTTAAATAGTTTTCAGTTTGCACTTAAATTAATAATTGAAATAGGACAGAAATGTATTAAGTGACAGGAACTTTAATTAACTATTATATATCCTTTATTTCTACTCATTCAGCAAAATAACAATCAGCTGTGAGAAGTGAAGTTGCATTTTTAAATATATTAAAGATGAATGGCCACCCTTTTTGGTAGTATTATCAATTAACAAATTTAACTCTTAAATCACATATGAACATTTCTTGATAGTAACATGAAGAGAGAACCAGATTTATTTACAACCGCTACTAAGTTGTAAATAAGTATTTGCACGACGTAGATACTACTTTTACCACAGGGAAATGAGATAAATCATTTGCCAGATAATTGATAAATACATTTACCTGTGGATTAATTTACAAACATATGCAAATATTACACAAACAAACTTTTATACCCGGCCGTAATAACGACCTATGAGACACTTAATATACATATATTTCAAATCAATAATCTCATTATAATCATTATATCTACACTATTCCATCATCAAATGTGCAGCTGGACGATTTTGTTCAGTCAGAGTTAATATATAATACAACAACTGATTATATGTACTATCTCTAGATAAATAAGTATTTACATTTAATATATATACTAGTATAATACTTACATTTAATATTTATTACAGTATGCAAAACAATTACTTAAAATGTGTAAAAGACTTATACTTAAAATATCTGGTAAAAAAATAAATAAATCTGGATAGCCTTATTAACCGTGACTGCACAAACACATATGTATTTAAATGATAAAATTGTATATACTTATCTCTCTATATATGCACGCATATATTCACACATATAGAAGTAGTGAATTTAAAAGAGCATATATGTGTATTTAATGTATTTATATATATATAATGAGTAAACTGTGATTCAGTTAAAATCGTTCATAGCTAAAATTCGCCTTTTATACATTTTAAGAAGTAGGTTTGCTAACTTTTACTGTAAAGAATCACAGTTCATCAGAAAAATTATTTTTTCTATAGACGAACAATTTAAAAATCTTTTATCTAACTGGCTTGCAGTATTAAAAAGATCATATCTCAGATCTGAGTAAAAATCACAGTCGACTAAAAAATGAGTTTCATCCTCTGTAGTTGACTTGGTACACAATTTACAAAGTCGTTCACTAACAGGTGTTTTCGGTCGAGCATATCTCCCTGTTTCTATTGCTAAGGGCAGATTGTTTTTTCTCATTTCTATCAGATGCCAAGTTTTTTATTACGATGTTTGTGTTATTGCTCGAATCTGAAGATTCAGATTTGTTATTGCTCGAATCTGAAGTTTCAGATTTGGCTGTTTCCGCATAGATTTTCTTAGCTGCAGCAATTTCAGCAACTTTGAGATATCTAATTCTGCTTTAAGTTCATCTTTTGCGTTTTTCAATTTAGATTCCATTTTATTTTCTAGTGTTTTGATCATTTTTTGTTCCAATTTGTTTGAAAGCCCGTCAATTCTCTCGTTGAACTCTTTTCTAACTGCTAAAATTTCTTCTTGGACCACTTTAAGTACAGCATCAGTAATTTTCTTTTCGAACGATTCAAATTTATTCTCAAGTGTGGTACTGACCGCTCGTAATTCTGATTTCATACAAGTTCAACTTTAAGCATGGCCATCAGCTCAGAATTCTCATCAGAAATGAGTGTAGGTTTTAGCTTTTTGTTTGATTCTAATTGTTCACTGCTATCACCTGAATGACATCTTTTGCGCGGGCTGCCAATTACTTCGCGGGATTGTATAACTTTATTCACCACTGGTGAAACCATGACCTTTTCTACAAAATCAGCATCATTTGTGTTGTTACTAGCCATTTTCAACATTTCTACTGCCTGTGCGTTAAGTATGAAAATGTCTACTGCCTGCGCGTTGCCTGCGCTTTAGTTGTTGTGTTCACTAGAGCGTGACGGGTTTTTAAGCGGCAAGCATGGGCAATATTGGAATTTACCAATACACACCCCACCACACATGTAATATACAACGAGCAATGGCCAAAAGTAATCGTCAAATTTTGCAGTCAAAACTCACTTTTTCGCAATTCTAAATTGACAAAGTTCTTCTATGTCTTCTTAAATAACACTCCTGTAAATCTCTTTGTCGGCAACCTACATAAACACTGGAAATTTATAAAATAACTTTCACCGATATTCTTCACGTTTTATACACTGACTGGTTCCCATGTATATCATGAGATATTATTATCACTCTTCACAGATGTTTTGCATGTGAATTGTAAATACCTTTTGTTGTGTAATAATTTTGATTTAAATAAACATTAACATGTTCATGAAACAAAACATTGGCCGGAGAACTTTAAGTATATAAATAGCTAACTGTTATGTCAATAACATAGTAAACTATGTAAACGATTCATCTAGCTAACTGTTATGTCAATAACATAGTAAACTATGTAAACAATTCATCTAGCTAACTGTTATGTCAATAACATAGTAAACTATGTAATAACATAGTAAACTATGTAAACGATTCATCTAGCTAACTGTTATGTCAATAACATAGTAAACTATGTAAACGATTCATCCTTATATGCACATTTAAATAAACAAGTCCAGAAAACTAATGCTTAATTCCTAAAAATAACAACTCACTATTGTACTGTGCAAAAGCACGACCTTGAGTGGTGGCAGAAAAGAGTATTGAAAATTGTATGGAATTTGCATCCAGCAACTTTGCAGTTCTTCCAGTGAGATTCAGGTGAGATGCTGTTCAGGTGTAAAGGTTCTAGGCATTCTCCATGTTTTTTTTTATTTCGATGAAAATGGTCGAAGAAAACAGGTTATAAAAAATAGACTGAAGTGTGTGGTTTTGAATGCATTTGGGAAGATCATAGTTCAAAACAGAAATTGTCGAAGTTCCTCTGTCGAGCAAACTTTATGGAAATGAAGTTTTCCACCCGGACTTATAGACACTGTTACATAATTTGATATCCAACGTTTAAAATAAATGTGAAATCAGTATATAAAGACATAGATTGGCATCGACATCAACTTCAAATGCATTTGAGGTTTTGATGTCGGCTAAACAATTGTGCAGGAAAACGAAATGAGCAGATGGCCCTAATTTATAGGTATGTACTGACAGCACTGAGTGGGGCTGATTTTATAAAAAAAATATCTATCTCAACAAAATATTATTTCATTAGGATAAGTGAAATATTTTGCTCAGCCCCTTTTAATCTTGACTTATCCCTTCTTTTTTACCTTATTATAAATATGGAAATGTGAAACACACTTATTTTGAGGGGAATATATGATCAATGTTTCTTTAATAGATAAAGGCAACCACGTACTATTGAAACTTTGGGAGTAAAATGTTCTTTTATACAAAGGTGCAACACCTTTTTAGATTCATAAAGTTTAAAAGCACATCTCGACCAAAAAGACAATTATTGCAAAAAATAACCAAATTATTATAAATAGTGTTTTTAACCAAATCAAGTGACATTTCACGTTATTGTTGTAACCAGGCTAGATGCTATTGATTCTTAATGATGCTAGGTGTTTTGTTCATAAAAAGTTCATGTGTTTACCTATAAATAAAGGTCACTATAAGGGTTTTCAATGTTTTTACCCACCCACCACTAAATGCCATGGGGCGGAAACTGCAAGCAAGCAAGCAAGCAAGCAAGCAAGCAAACATTTTTTTAAGGGTGGCCCAATAAGTTGCCCTCAGCTGACCACACGCAGTTGCTCATTGAGTTTTATTAAAAATAGGGTACTAATAAAATGTATGACTTTTTGATTGAAAAGCCGGCAATTTTAACAGAAAAGTCGGTAAGCCGGTAATCTAATAAAAATAGTCTCATTACTGAGAAATACCAGACCTGTATGTCAAACAACATCTCCTCCGAATGGGCCTCTTATTTTTAGGCATAAATCCGAATCAATACCTTATATTTGTAGCATGCTCGGTGACATTTCCTTTGATGAATGCAGAGCATTAAATCGTTTAATTTAGGGTAACTAAAGGGGCGTGGCTAAGCGGTACTACAACTACCGGATATTGGAATTTAGAGTACGGTCACTATGACGTCACAGTGTTACTAAGTACACCATGCTACAAAAAAGATAGAGTTTGTCTCAGCTTGTTGGTTATTTAAACACCTCGATGGGCTACGCCCATCTCGGTGTTTAAATAAGCCAACTCGCTGAGACCAGACTCTATCTATTACTTGTTTTTTAAGAAATTTTACAGATAGCTTTCTTGTCTATAATTAAGTTAACGTGGGAACCCCCAGATAATTTCTAGGGACCGAGTGATTCAATAACACGATAATATTTAAACGAAGAATGAAAAACACATGGTATCAGGTAATATTAAAGAAAAGAGATAATTGATAAAACCGTGTCTACCTTACACTATAAGCAGACAAACAGATAACTTTTGCATCAATTGGGTAAATACCCACTGTTTTTTTAAAAAATGGGTATTTTGAATTTTAATTGGGTATTATTTTTCCGGATACCCACTGATTTTATTTAATTGGGTATTTTCTAAATATAATTCAGAGCTCCAAATAAGGATTTGGACATTGAGTATTTTTACTCCATTGTTTTTATTTTAATTGGGTTTTTGCATTTTGCAATTGGGTAAAACCAAGAATTTACCATCATTTATTTTTCAATTGGGTATTTTTATCCTACCCGGATGTCCAGATGTTTTCATTTGAGTATTTCCTTCAAAAATTAACTTACAACAAACAAAACACATAATCAAACATGTTTTATCACTTTTATCATTATGTTGTGTGCATACTGTCATATGTAAACTGTAAAACATGCCTTGTGAATCGTACACAACATTGAAAAGTATGTCATCTAACATTATTTTTGAAATTTGTTTTGCCTCCGTTGACTTACTGTGGTCAAAATAGTTACTAAATGTATTTATTTGTGTTTTTTTGCGGTGTTTTTATCCGTCCGCGTTTGTTTACATTCGCCAACATTTTTAACCGACGCTTGATTTAGATCGCCGAGCCTACACGATATAAAAAGGGTACAGACAAAAATGAGTAAATCTGTCTAAGTGAAGTGAGCAATCTTCTATACCAAAAACACATGTGCTCTCTATGCATACACATCTAAGCTCACCAACAGCTCACTGATTGATATACACGACGATCTTGTCTACAGGGTTACCAAATGCAGAAGCAGTACAGTACAATGTCTCATGAAGAGACAAAATAAATGCTCACAAAGAGCAACATGCAACAATGCAGAAACCATACTGACAAACAGTACCTGTATACACCCGTATACATAAAACATTCACAAAGAGCAGTGGTGAAATTGTATTTATAACACGATTACTTCCCTTGTTTTAAATTACTCCATTTACTCGTATAGCAACTGACCGTTTACAAAGCAAATACTCACCGTTTTATCAAAGCAGGTCAGTTGTATGTTACATGATGTTTATTTGTTGAATAAGACTCTAAATTGCTCGAAATACATTTTAGTGAGCATGACACTAATTTAGTATAGACATTTAAAATATATAAGTGATCAGGGGCATAGCGAAAAAATAAAAATGCCAAAAATGCAATAAAAATCGGAGACCTAGAGGGGTAAGGGGCTAAATTGTATACTAGTACTTCGTGTTAATATAATAACATTAAATTACTAAACTACTATTAAATTACTAGAACTCGGCCTACACATCATATTCAGCCAAGCTACGTCCCTGTTGATTTATATGAAAATTGATGATCGCTTCCGTTGAATATCGCCAAAGATCGTTGAACTGCTAGAGGTCGTTCCGAGTTGTCTGGTATCGTCTGGTATCGTTGTCTCGTTTTCGTGTCCACCATTTTTTCCTTGTCTGACTGTCCGACGGTTAACATCGGTATTAGCTCTTATTTCAAAGGATTGTGTTTCAATGTAATTGTATCCATTTTGTTTAATAAATTCAACATTAGAATGGCACTCTTTTATTTATAGGTTCTGGTAGCTTTGGATGTTTACTATTACTAGACTTAAAGTTAGGGTTACCATCATGGACTTACTTGATGGTCATCATGTAAGGATCAATAGTCCAAGTTTCTAGGGGATGTCCATCAGTGGCAGTCTCTAAGTTCTTAAATCACTGAAGTCAGTTCATTGCGAACTGAGTAACATTATAGGTTTTATTACTGGGTAGAAACAGTACACCTCCCGCCCGCCATCCATAAGAATCAACTTTTCCTCACTAACATACTCTAAATACACTCTTACACGCACACAAATGGTACACGCTTTGCTTTTAATTAAAGTGTAAAAACTATTTTTTGTACTGTTTTTATTAAAAAATAACATTTATTGAATTCTAGTATTCAATAAGGATAAAGCTTATATATAGTATTCTATTAGGAAACATAAAACACGGGAAATCATATTTATATTGAAACAAAATGACTATTTTTGTACATTTCTAATTGACAGTACTGTTGTTAAGATGTAAATTGATCAAATATAACTTAGTTTGGGGGAAAACTGTAAAATGTTCCTTTTTTTGAAAAATTACGAGCATGCAACCCGACCCCTCTAGAACTCGGCCTACACATCATATTCAGCCAAGCCACGTCCTTGGTGATTTATATGAAAATTGATGATTGAGTGCACTTATTGAGTTGTTGCATTGAACTTTTTCGTAACTGCAGATAGTGAGTTGTGTATCTAATGAAATAAAATTCCGCAAAGTGTCTGTCAAATCAATATGAGAGACCCATTATGCAAAGACCCATTTACGCCAAAAAATGTCTCATTGCGTTGATGCGACGATATGCAGTATGTCTCCAGCATAATTAACATATTTGAAACATACTGCATTCATGCTGCTACACTGCTGCATTGCAGCATATGCTGCACTGAAAAATATACTGCTTTCAAGTTCCAGCATAATTAACATATTTCAAATATGCTGCTCTCATGCTGCAACACTGCTGCATTCCAGGTATACTGCAGTATATATATATATATATATATATATATATATATATATATATATATATATATACACTGCATTCAAGCATATACTGCAGTCATAAGAGATTTTTCAAGTAGAAAATGATGAAGCAGAATCTTTCTGCCAGCAGCATGATTTTAATGAAAACAGTTGTAAGTTTGAAGAATTGGATAAAATTATAACAATTGCTGAGGTAGAATCTTGGCAACACACCACAGGTAGCCAGTGTTTGTGATTTATGGTCTCTTTGATCTAAACAAACATCCTGCTTTGGACAGCCAATTAGCCACTGGGTATCACATTGTTACTATTGGAGAAACCCTTTAATATCTTTTGATTGCAATAAACAACCTGCCATAAACTCAACATTAGCAACTGCTCAATTCATAACTTTCACATGACATCATCAAAATAATTTGACCAATCAGTGATCAATAAAATAAAAGACCTCCACATTCTGGTAGGGGTAAACTCGGTGTTTATCGTTGGTGCTCAACTGACTTTAGCCCTTTACAAAACTAGTTTGTAGTGATAATTATATTAAAAGCTTTATTTTTTGTGTACATCTATGTATCTTCTTTTGGTGTTGTTTTATTTTAAAACACCAATATGGATACATTTAATTTAAATCATGGTCTAATATGTTCATTTTTCATATAAAGATTAAGGATAAAGTCCGAGTAAACCCCTTTATTTTCACCTACTGAATATCTCAACCTACCAGAAGTTGACCGGATGTGAAAGTTATGAATTAATTGTTTTTGGCATAGCATATATCTATGCAGGTTCTATGATTTATGAAATCTTATACTGTGGTAGGAATAACAATATATTGCAGAGTCCTGTTAATTATGTAACAATTACCAACAGTAAATGACTTTTTGCAATACATATTCGTTTGTAGAATATACTTTTATCAACATTATTTAAAGGAGAATTTATATACTTAAGTTTAAGTGGTGTTAAAACTCAGTATTGGACTCTCAAACTACTGGTAGAAAAGATTAATATGAACCGTTCCTGTTTAAAAGAAAGTTATAGATATATTACTTTAAATAATTTACAAAACGCGAGCAGTATGATATTTGAGTAATGCACATCTGTCTACTTTCAGTTTCAAGGTATCATTATAATGGCAATAAAAAAGCCATTTCCCCAACACAACCAGAAACAGCACTCGCACAGTATTTTTGCATGATACGTTCTAAAATGTGTCTAAAACAAATAAACACTGTATACTCATTATACAGAGTTAGTGTTGAGACACCCCGAACTCGAAATCTCACGAAAAACGAGAGCGAGATTTGATAATGGCAAAAGGGTGAATCTGCCCTTACAGGCTTAAAAAGACACATGCACTGGCTTCAATAAATGCTAATAAAATACAAAATGAGCATTCTTGGTAAATTGTCTATGACTTGCGCTTACCAGGCCTTATTAAAATAAACAAATACACAGTAAATATGCTCATTATACTCACGCTTTCATCTTCCATATAATCACTAATAAATACCATCTCCCCTTCATCACCATGTTTTCAAAAAAATAAATATTTAAGCTTACTAAAAGATGCATTTCATTCACAAAATCATCACTAGACTAGACTAGACTAGACTAGACTAGAAAACTTAAAATCACATAGTTACATGATGACATGCAGACTTTGATTTTCTTGGTAAAAAAACTTTAAATAATGTCCGATTTAAAAGTTAAATTATTCAAACAAATATTAGGTAGGCATTAGTTATCATGAATTATATAGTAGTAACTACAATCTACAAACTCCGTCATTAAAACAAAAACAATTTTATTTTGTTACATATTTCTTATGTCAGTTACCAGACAGTTAAAAGGTAAAATTAACATTTACTGGGGGAAAAAAATCCATAGCTTTTTCAAATCTATTTACCTATTTAACACCAGTATTATTGTCCACCTGCTTCAATAGTGAATTTCATCTGTTCCACTCATCCATATTCAAAAATATCACACACCCAATAAAATAAACATGTCACATTTCCTCATCAATATTCATGAGTAACAGTACAGCACAGCCAATCAAATAAGACATATACAACATATTCTGTTCTGTTATTTTCACACCCCTTGAACAGGAATGCACCCCTTGACCAGGAATTTCACCTTGTTGCTCAACACAAACCTAATTGGCAAAACCCCTAATTGGCTTCTAATTTTAAACACCACACACTTGGTATGGTATTGCAGCCACTCTTGGACAGGAAACCATGCTGCTTAATCAGCACACCACTAATTGCCTTGTAAAAACAGGGTATTGCACCCAGGCTAGGGCAGGAAATCATGCTGCTTGATCAGCACCCCTAATTGGCTTATAAAATCAGGGTATTGCACCAAGGCTATGACAGGAAATCATGCATAATTAGTCCAAATCAAACTAACTGATATACATCAATGACAGTACAATTAAAAAACTAAAAACAATAACTTGCACCTTATTTTTTTATTACACTAATTATCAAGTTAATTTATCTGATGCAATGCAATAACTTTTATCTTTTTGTTTTTAACTTTTATAACTTTTTTATTTTTATCTTATAATAATAATAATAATAATAATAATAGTCTTATTATACTATAAGTTTTAATATATTATTGGTGCAATCAATAATATAAAAAATTAATAATATGCAACAAACGGCTTAATACAATTCTTATAATTAACATTAATTATAATGATTAAACAAATGCAAATTATGTAGAAAAACTACCGGGACACTGGTCAATGGTCAAACATTTTTGTATTATTTAAATTACAGAGAGGATAATGCAAATTATGGAGATTTTTTACTTGAGAACTGTCCATACTTCAAAAAATTGTTAACCTCATATTTTTACCTGGTCAAACTTTACACATGCGTGCACACTCCCCCCCCCCCCCCCCCCCCCCCCTTTTTTTTTTCTCTCATGATATGGGAAGCTATCATGTGGAAGTACACATTTTTTTCTCTATATTAGAGAGAGTTAACAAACCAAAATAACTCAAGTGATTTATTATCTTCTTTTTAAATATAAAGTAAACTAGATAAGGTAGATTTCAACATATTATAAGACAGTATACTGTTGTTTTGTTTACCGATTGAATGAAAGTATTTGGCTGGAATGAGTGTGTTGAAAAATAGGTATATATTTATATTTGTAAAGTGTGCGGTGGGATGGTTCCTCGACCCACAACACACTCATTGACGGGGAAAATAAATGGGCTTACCATTATTGGTAGCTGAAAAAAAAAAAAATAAAAAAAATAACGGGACGCTGCTACTTTTTAAAAAATCAAGATTGCCATGTGACCCTTGTAAAAGATATATCACTATGTTAATATAAACCTTATCAGTTTGTGAAATTGTCAAAAAATTAAAATACAAAATGAAATCTATGTCTACCCACATCTTAATAATACAAAATGATCATAACTGATCATAACTGCATTTATTAATGGAGAAAGACGCTGAAATCTATGTCTACCCCCATCTTAATGGAACATCACTGAAACCTATGGCTACCCCATCTTAATAGAACAACGCTGAAATCTATGTCTACCACCCCCATCTTAATTCTTAATGGAAGCCTGTATAAAGGGAATGTAGCGACACAGCCAAACCATCTATATTATTGACAGTTCCAAAAAATAAAAGAATGCAGGTGAAAGAATTATCAGAATCAGATAATAAACAAAGAAGATATGATATGATCATTTGAAGTTTCTGTTCAAACAGATATGAAAGCGGCCATTTTGAGAGCTATGACATCACGGTTCTAAATGACCATATATGGAATATTTAGAAATATGAAAATTTACTGATTTATAGGAAAAAAATGAAAGCAACTGTATGAAATATATATAATACTTAATGGCAATACTGCTTTATATGACCAGTAAAAAAGAATGCATTCATTTGCAGTGATTTTCTTTGTTTCAATTAATTTATCAATATTCCATAAATGGTAATATGGAACTATAACGTCGTTTTACAACAGGGCTTTTTTTTAACAATTTTTAGAAAAAAAGCCCTGAACAACCTTTAAATGGTCATATCTTCTTTGTTTATCATCCGATTTTAATAATTCTTTTACCTTTTTCCAAAATTCTCAATAATAGAGCTTGTTTGGCTGTGTCGCTACATTCCCTTTAATGTTTACCCCATCTTAATGGAGCCTATTTAATGTTTAGCCCATCTTAATGGAAGCCTGTTTAATGTCTACCCCATCTTAATGGAAGCCTGTTTAATGTCTACCCCATCCTACCCCATCTTAATGAAAGCCTGTTTAATCATGTCAATGTCTTTATCAACCATTATAAGTAGACTCTGCATTTATTAATCCAGTATCATAAATATCATTTTGACTTAAAAATCTGCATGCATATAATTTTATGTGAGTTTTCAACTTTTCTTTATTATTATACCATAGGTTTCAATATATTACTGATTACTATATTACACGTGCAAAACTCATGCTCTATTCAATACTTGTACCATAGCTCTAATGGTTTTCCTTTGTTCTTGCTTATGATATATTTTTCATAAACCTGAAAGTCTGAGCCTAAACCGTGCTATAAATGCCGGTATATTTCAGCCGTGCTATAAATGACAGATCTGGCAGTTATACCATGGGTCTTCTCAAATTTACGCGCGCGCAGTTGTAATTTACAAACAACCTGTCGATCAAAGCTACCAAAACAGCACTCACTGACGGTGCATTTGCCCAATAATATACAAAGGCGATTGACTGCAATAATCAAAACATGGGTCATGCTCATCCGCATGATAATGTTATTTCTTCAGTGGATCGAGTTGTTATTTTTACTGAAAACTACAACGCCCTAAAACATGCGTAGTTGGATAAATGGCTCTGGTACAAAACATTTATAGCATATTTTTCTAGTATGCTATTTATACTGCACCCTCGGGCCTGCGGCCCTCGAGAAGCAGTATAAATCGCATATACTCAAAAAAGTATGCTATAAATATTACATATTTGGCAAGTATGGACATGGACGCCGTTTACGATTATTTTATTAAATTGCGATTATTTCTACGAAATGGCGATTGTTTTATTAAAAAATACAAAAAATATACTGCCTATGTTACCCATTGTAAAACTGAGTACAGTATAATTAACCAGATGACTGTAATAACCATCCTCTAATCCCTCTCATGCCCAGGCCATCCTTAAAGTCATTTGCCAATTACTGCAATTAGTTTGCTAATTACTGCAATTAGTTTGCTAATTGCACACCTATTTAGACACAGCTGGTGTTGAGATAAATCCTTTGCATGTTCTGCTTTCAGTTTCAGAAAGTTTCTTGTGACTGATCATGTGACAATTGTATCTTTGTTTTTCTTTAGTAAACTTTACTAATTGAATTATTGTTAAAACATTTTTATTACAAAAAGAAGCTCAATTTTGTAAGTCAAAATATTTGTTTAATCACACAAAAGAAGGTCACGTGACCAAAACAGACTTTCAAAATGGCAGACAACGGGTTTTAAGCAAATCTAAAAACTGTGAAGACTCCCTAGCCTGGTAATTTCGTGAAAAAAAAGTGTCTGATAACTGTCTGATTTGTGAAAAAATTATTGAAAGATTAATTGTTAATAGCTATATTTGTACTCTATACATTTTTTTTGTAGGAGAACACTATAAAACAATTGTAGAATTATTCAGCATAATTCGGCACATTTTAGATAAACTTTCTAACGTAAATGTATCCAAAACAAAACAATATTTTAAGAAAGAGAAAGTTAGATGGAGAAATGTTGATTACCAAAAAAAACACGTTTATTTTTATTATTTTTTGAATTGTGAAGTAGCCGAATTCAGCCCCTGTTATAGAAGGAAAAATGGTCTGATAGTTATCATGAAGAATGGTCTGATAGTTATCATATCATGAAGAATGGTCTGATAGTTATCATGAAGAATGGTCTGATAGTTATCATGAAGAATGGTCTGATAGTTATCATGAAGAATGGTCTGATAGTTATCATGAAGAATGGTCTGATAGTTATCATGAAGAATGGTCTGATAGTTATCATGAAGAATGGTCTGATAGTTATAATGAAGAATGGTCTGATAGTTATCATGAAGAATGGTCTGATAGTTATAATGAAGAATGGTCTGATAGTTATCATAAAGAAAGGTCTGATAGTTATCATGAAGAATGGTCTGATAGTTATAATGAAGAATGGTCTGATAGTTATCATAAAGAAAGGTCTGATAGTTATCATGAAGAAAGGTCTGATAGTTATAATGAAGAATGGTCTGATAGTTATCATAAAGAAAGGTCTGATAGTTATCATGAAGAATGGTCTGATAGTTATCATAAAGAAAGGTCTGATAGTTATCATGAAGAATGGTCTGATAGTTATCATGAAGAATGGTCTGATAGTTATCATGAAGAATGGTCTGATAGTTATCATGAAGAAAGGTCTGATAGTTATCATAAAGAATGGTCTGATAGTTATCATGAAGAATGGTCTGATAGTTATCATGAAGAAAGGTCTGATAGTTATCATGAAGAATGGCCTTGATAGTTATCATGAAGAAAGGTCTGATAGTTATCATGAAGAAAGGTCTGATAGTATTCATGAAGAATGGTCTGATAGTTATCATGAAGAATGGTCTGATAGTTATCATGAAGAATGGTCTGATAGTTATCATGAAGAATGGTCTGATAGTTATCATGAAGAATGGTCTGATAGTTATCATGAAGAATGGTCTGATAGTTATCATAAAGAATGGTCTGATAGTTATCATGAAGAATGGTCTGATAGTTATCATGAAGAATGGTCTGATAGTTCAGACCTATGTCACTATTTATTGAATGACTCTTGTAACAATATCTCCACTTAGTTTGTTCAAATGGTGACCCTGGGGTGTGGTATAAATAGATTTAGAGATTTTTCTCAAACAATTCTGACAAATGAAAAAAAGAAATTTATTTTTCTACTTTCAGACTGAATAGAGGATCCCTTTGAAGCAAGGAACATTAACTAGAAGGCCATGGCCTGAATGTCGAGCCCTATGTTGAAGAAATCCAGATTGAACTGTATTTTGAATTGACCAACAACGAAATCTTGCACATGATGTAAAATGCACATAAAGAACATTCTGATGGAAAGAACATTGTGATGAAGTTTGATAATAAATCCTGCGAGAAAGAAGCAAGATGCGCATGTCCTAGCGGAAACCGGATGTGACCTATATTTCGTCCAAATAGGTCACTGCGCCCCAGAACAGGATGTAAGCTGCATATAAGGAACATTCTGGTGAAAATCCTAGAAGATGCAAGTCAGATATCAGATTATCAGATAATACAAGTCAGATACACAGATTAACAAACAAACTCTCATACACGCGGACAACATTGTGCCGTAAATGGGCTCAACAACCAGAGGTTACAGTTTCATTGAGTCTGTTCATGAGAGGTTATGTAAGATGCAGTACCTTGCATACACATAAGGCGTGATGATCCCAAAGGACCAGCAAGTAATAACACTAAGGATACGTAGCACGGGGAGACTTTTTAAGACTGCAATGCAGAACTAAAAAATTGCTTGTGTGAATGTCAATGAATACTGAAAAGGAGATGCTTTGGAACCAACCAACACAACAAGCTTGGATTTATCCAGTGTTCATGAGAAGCTGGCTGTGTAATTTGCAACACATTTAAGTTCATTTTTGCAACCATAAAACAGATATCCCCTTATCCTGAGAGATCTTATCAATAAAGTGAATTGACTTTGTGCGGTACAGATGCAACAACCATATCTAATCAGTGAGGTGAATGACTTTATAAGGTACTGATACAGAAACCAAATCTAATCAGTGAAGTGAATGACTTTATGAGGTACCAATACTGCAACTATATCTAATCAGTGAAGTGAATGGCTTCATGGGGTACCGATACTGCAACCATGTCTAATCAGTGAGGTGTGAATGACTGTATGAGTTTCAGATACAGCAACCATGTCTAATCAGTCAGGTGAATGACTGTATGAGGTACAGATACAACAACCATGTCTAATCAGTCAGGTGAATGACTTTATGAGGTTCGGATACAACAACCATGTCTAATCAGTCAGGTGAATGACTGTATGAGATGCTGATACAGCAACCATGTATAATCAGTCAGGTGAATGACTGTATGAGTTTCAGATACAACAACCATGTCTAATCAGTCAGGTGAATGATTTTATGAGTTTCAGATACGATACAACAACCATGTCTAATCAGTCAGGTGAATGACTTTATGATGTTCAGATACAGCAACCATGTCTAATCAGTGAAGTGAATGACTGTATGAGGTTCAGATACAGCAACCATGTCTAATCAGTGAGGTGAATGCCTGTATGAGGTGCTGATACAGCAACCATGTATAATCAGTCAGGTGAATGACTGTATGAGGTTCAGATACAGCAACCATGTATAATCAGTGAAGTGAATGACTGTATGAGGTTCAGATACAGCAACCATGTCTAATCAGTCAGGTGAATGACTGTATGAGGTTCAGATACAGCAACCATGTATAATCAGTGAGGTGAATGCATTTATGAGGTACAGATACAACAACCATGTCTAATCAGTCAGGTGAATGACTGTATGAGGTACTGATACAGCAACCATGTCTAATCAGTGAAGTGAATGACTGTATGAGGTTCAGATACAGCAACCATGTACAAACAGTGAAGTGAATGAATTTATGAGGTACAGATACAACAACCATGTCTAATCAGTCAGGT
Source organism: Cyrtodaria siliqua (assembly GCA_037043455.1). Lineage (NCBI taxonomy): Eukaryota > Metazoa > Mollusca > Bivalvia > Adapedonta > Hiatellidae > Cyrtodaria > Cyrtodaria siliqua. The sequence continues at coordinate 24,801 of JAWPHD010013190.1, forward strand.
GAATGACTGTATGAGGTACAGATACAACAACCATGTCTAATCTAATCAGTCAAGTAAATGACTTTATGAGGTTCAGATACAGCAACCATGTCTAATCAGTCAGGTGAATGACTTTATGAGGTTCAGATACAGCAACCATGTCTAATCAGTGAGGTGAATGACTTTATGAGGTTCAGATATCAGTGAGGTGAATGACTGTATGAGGTTCAGATACAGCAACCATGTCTAATCAGTGAAGTGAATGACTGTATGAGGTTCAGATACAGCAACCATGTACAAACAGTGAAGTGAATGAATTTATGAGGTACAGATACAACAACCATGTCTAATCAGTCAGGTGAATGACTGTATGAGGTACAGATACAACAACCATGTCTACTCAGTGAGGTGAATAACTTTATGAGGTACAGATACAACAACCATGTCTAATCTAATCAGTCAAGTAAATGACTTTATGAGGTTCAGATACAGCAACCATGTCTAATCAGTCAGGTGAATGACTGTATGAGGTTCAGATACAGCAACCATGTATAATCAGTGAAGTGAATGACTGTATGAGGTTCAGATACAGCAACCATGTCTAATCAGTCAGGTGAATGACTGTATGAGGTTCAGATACAGCAACCATGTATAATCAGTGAGGTGAATGCATTTATGAGGTACAGATACAACAACCATGTCTAATCAGTCAGGTGAATGACTGTATGAGGTACTGATACAGCAACCATGTCTAATCAGTGAAGTGAATGACTGTATGAGGTTCAGATACAGCAACCATGTACAAACAGTGAAGTGAATGAATTTATGAGGTACAGATACAACAACCATGTCTAATCAGTCAGGTGAATGACTGTATGAGGTACAGATACAACAACCATGTCTAATCTAATCAGTCAAGTAAATGACTTTATGAGGTTCAGATACAGCAACCATGTCTAATCAGTCAGGTGAATGACTTTATGAGGTTCAGATACAGCAACCATGTCTAATCAGTGAGGTGAATGACTTTATGAGGTTCAGATATCAGTGAGGTGAATGACTGTATGAGGTTCAGATACAGCAACCATGTCTAATCAGTGAAGTGAATGACTGTATGAGGTTCAGATACAGCAACCATGTACAAACAGTGAAGTGAATGAATTTATGAGGTACAGATACAACAACCATGTCTAATCAGTCAGGTGAATGACTGTATGAGGTACAGATACAACAACCATGTCTACTCAGTGAGGTGAATAACTTTATGAGGTACAGATACAACAACCATGTCTAATCTAATCAGTCAAGTAAATGACTTTATGAGGTTCAGATACAGCAACCATGTCTAATCAGTCAGGTGAATGACTTTATGAGGTTCAGATACAGCAACCATGTCTAATCAGTGAGGTGAATGACTTTATGAGGTTCAGATACAGCAACCATGTCTAATCAGTGAGGTGAATGACTTTATGAGGTACCGATACATCAACATGATCCTAATTTCTGAGGCCAACAGCTGAACTGAGTTTCCCATCACCAGGGTGTGAATCACCAGGGAGTGAATCCACATGGTGCATGAATCCACATGGTGCAGAGTTCTGCAGTCTAAGGCCTATCCACTACCGTCACCAAAGCTGCTATGAGTACTGACGTCAGAATGGAACCATCTCAGACAATCACTCTACTTCTGAAGGTAAGTGCTTATGTTTATATTCCCTCCTCACCATGTGGGATATTATCACAAGGTTGGCACATGTAAGTGCCTATGTTTATATTCCCTCCTATGTGGGATATTATCACAAGGTTGGCACATGTAAGTGCCTATGTTTATATTCCCTACCCACCATGTGGGATATTATCACAAGGTTGGCACATGTAAGTGCCTATGTTTATATTCCCTCCTCACCATGTGGGGTATTATCACAAGGTTGGCACATTGCCTTTCGATATTTAAGTATGGCCTATGGATATTTAAGTGTGGCATATGGATACACTTAAAAAACAACATACAATTAAATATTCTTAAGAATGGCAGGTTCTGTAGATGGCAGTACTGGTTCTACCCAGGAACAAGTGGGTGGCCTGCCTCCGCCACAAGAAATAGACCATCATATATATATATATATATATATATATATATATATATAGAGAGTCAAATTTTCTGAAAGTGACGGAAAACACCATTTAACCTACCAACCAAATAATTACATCTCATACCGATTACATATATATGTATAGATTACATACTTTGATTTGGAACAACATATATATATGCACTGAGCAGAAAAAACGGACACAAAACATATTACTCTCGACTACAACATTCTAATTTGCTAGTAAAGCATTTAAATGCTCTAATTGCGCTCAGTATTTTTTGTTTTAGAGAAACTCTGAAAGGGGAAAGACTATAGTGACATTTTAAAAACCAACTGTCCAGAACTAAGCGCTGGTTACTAATTGTTTTGTGGTTATTTTCAAACTAATATTCAGATTTTGCAACTGTGTCCGACCATAATTTTTTGGGGTCTGCTGTTTCCCTACCTACCCACGAAAAATGGCCCTACCCTTTTTGTTGCTATCTTCAGTTTATATTTCTTTAATTTCTTAAGTTCTGAATAAAGGTGTTTACTGTCCTTGGCCAAAAACACACACACACACACACACACACACACACACACACACACACCTACCTACATACCTACCTACCTACCCTAACATAACAGCAAACAGATATCTTTTTAAGAATGGCCTGGCTAAAGGACAGGGTTTGCTTGTAATGTGTATGGCTGGCTGTAATGGGTATGGCTGTAATGGGTATGACTGTAATGGGTATGGCTGTAATGGGTATGGCTGTAATGGGTATGACTGTAATGGGTATGACTGTAATGGGTATGACTGTAATGGGTATGACTGTAATGGGTATGGCTGCAGGTTTTTTTTTCCTTCTATAGAAGGGGCCGCTTAACGGCCCCTTCCCCTTGGAAAATAAGTATAGTTTTTCCCCTAAAAATATAAATTCCCCTCCGAAGAATTGCCGAAATGCGAAAATCGGCCATCGAAATGCGAAAGTCAGACAGCTGTCATCTATTGTCAGGGGAAGTAAGTCACGCTGGTAAACAAAAGAACGGAATACGGTATGTCGTAAAATAAACCTCATCAAGGTAGAGCACTGCGCAAATCAGTGATCTCCCTTTACGAGATTTCTTTTACGACATCCCGTATTCCGTTCTTTTGTTTACCATGCCTCATCTATTCAAACTGGCACTGCTTATTCCACAGTCTACGGCTGTTGTAGAGCGTGGATTTTCACTGATGAACGACATCGCCACTGAATTAAGAAGCATGTCCCAGGACACCTTAGACGCATTAATGCGTATCAGTGACTTCAGTGGTAGTTTAAGTGATCAAGATTATGACAATCTGGTGGAGGAATTCAAAAACGTTAAACATAGAGTGATGGCCTTATAATCATAAGATGTATGATAGCAAATTCAATTGAATTTGCCATATTAAAAGTTAATCATGCACTTTAAACTTGTTTACAATTTGTTTCCCCTTTTTCACTAAAACGCCGGCGGCCCGCGGAAATTTTCCCCATCTCAAAGGCCCCAGGCCCCTTCCCCTTTTCCAGAAAAAAACCCCTGGGCTGTAATGGGTATGGCTGTAATGGGTATGGCTGTAATGGGTATGACTGTAATGGGTATGACTGTAATGGGTATGGCTGTAATGGGTATGGCTGTAATGGGTATGACTGTAATGGGTATGACTGTAATGGGTATGGCTGTAATGGGTATGGCTGGCTGTAATGGGTATGACTGTAATGTGTATGGCTGTAATGTGTAAGGCTGTAATGGGTATGGCTGTAATGTGTAAGGCTGTAATGTGTAAGGCTGTAATGGGTATGACTGTAATGGGTATGACTGTAATGTGTATGGCTGTAATGGGTATGGCTGTAATGGGTATGGCTGTAATGGGTATGGCTGTAATGTGTAAGGCTGTAATGTGTAAGGCTGTAATGGGTATGACTGTAATGTGTATGGCTGTAATGGGTATGACTGTAATGGGTATGGCTGTAATGGGTATGGCTGTAATGTGTATGACTGTAATGTGTATGGCTGTAATGGGTATGACTGTAATGGGTATGGCTGCCTGTAATGGGTATGGCTGGCTATAATGGGTATGGCTGTAATGGGTATGGCTGTAATGGGTATGGCTGTAATGGGTATGGCTGTAATGTGTATGGCTGTAATGGGTATGGCTGTAATGGGTATGGCTGTAATGTGTATGGCTGTAATGGGTATGGCTGTAATGTGTATGGCTGTAATGGGTATGACTGTAATGGGTATGGCTGCCTGTAATGGGTATGGCTGGCTATAATGGGTATGGCTGTAATGGGTATGGCTGTAATGGGTATGGCTGTAATGGGTATGGCTGTAATGTGTAAGGCTGTAATGGGTATGGCTGTAATGGGTATGACTGTAATGTGTATGGCTGTAATGGGTATGACTGTAATGGGTATGACTGTAATGGGTATGGCTGTAATGGGTATGGCTGTAATGTGTATGGCTGTAATGGGTATGGCTGTAATGTGTATGGCTGTAATGTGTAAGGCTGTAATGGGTATGGCTGTAATGTGTATGGCTGGCTGTAATGTGTATGGCTGTAATGGGTATGGCTGTAATGTGTATGGCTGTAATGGGTATGGCTGTAATGGGTATGGCTGGCTGTAATGGGTATGGCTGTAATGTGTATGACTGTAATGTGTATGGCTGTAATGGGTATGACTGTAATGTGTATGACTGTAATGTGTATGGCTGTAATGGGTATGGCTGTAATGTGTATGACTGTAATGTGTATGGCTGTAATGGGTATGGCTGTAATGTGTATGACTGTAATGTGTAAGGCTGTAATGGGTATGGCTGTAATGGGTATGGCTGGCTGTAATGGGTATGGCTGTAATGGGTATGGCTGTAATGGGTATGGCTGTAATGTGTATGACTGTAATGTGTATGGCTGTAATGGGTATGACTGTAATGGGTATGGCTGCCTGTAATGGGTATGGCTGGCTATAATGGGTATGGCTGTAATGGGTATGGCTGTAATGGGTATGGCTGTAATGGTATGGCTGTAATGGGTATGACTGTAATGTGTATGGCTGTAATGGGTATGACTGTAATGGGTATGACTGTAATGGGTATGGCTGTAATGTGTATGGCTGTAATGGGTATGACTGTAATGGGTATGACTGTAATGTGTAAGGCTGTAATGTGTATGGCTGTAATGGGTATGGCTGTAATGGGTATGACTGTAATGTGTATGGCTGTAATGTGTAAGGCTGTAATGTGTATGGCTGTAATGTGTAAGGCTGTAATGGGTATGGCTGTAATGGGTATGGCTGTAATGTGTATGGCTGTAATGGGTAATGCTGTAATGGGTATGGCTGTAATGTGTATGGCTGTAATGTGTATGGCTGGTATGGCTGTAATGTGTATGGCTGTAATGTGTATGGCTGGTATGGCTGTTATGTGTATGTGTATGGCTGGTATGTGTATGTGTATGGCTGGTATGGCTTTAATGTGTATGGCTGGTATGGCTGGTATGGCTGTAATGTTTATTTTCATTATTAACGGAGATGATACAGACTTTATGTCACAGGCCAAATAAAATTATTTATCATGTCGATCTGTATAATTATGCCGAGAAACAGGCTGCCTGATATAAAATCTTATCTCGCATTTTAGGCCTTCAAAATTTAGGCATATTGGTACCATCTGAGATGGCAAATTCTAATTATGATTTTTTGAATTATTGATGCCTCAAGTTAATAATTAAATGTGATAGCAAATGTGGGAGACACAGCTTATGCCGTGATTTGGGGCCAAAAATGTCAAAATTTAACAAAAAATGCTGAAAACTGGAATAATTTTTTCAAAAATAAATAAATGCATTTAGGGGAATAATTTTGTTTAAAAATTGTATTAAATACTTGTGTATACCAAGTGTATAGATTTCTTAGTTCAAGTCTGATTTTTTTCCAATACTTTGGGTAAAAACCGCTCAAAATTTAAACCCAAAAAGCACCGAAAACGGGAATATAGTTTCAAAAAGTAATCTTAGGAATATTCATTCATTATTTATTTTTAAAATTATAAAAAATGCTTCCCTTTACAAGAAGCTTTAGTTTCATTTCAACGGATGCATTTCAACGTATAATATTATACCAAAAACATGTTAAATATATCTGCCTACATTTGTGTATAAGTTTCATAGCTAGCTATAGGTTTATTATTTCAAAAAACTTGGGTAAAAAAGACATTCAACATTTATCAAATTCTATGAGAACTGGAATAGGTATCTAACTTTAATAGACGGCTTTTCAAAGTGTTTTTAGAAACCGTGTAAAACGTTTCCGTCTACAACATTTACTAGTTATACTTTTTTATATTTCCCTTATTATCTTCTATAATGGTGTGCCCTTTGTTCCAGTTCCACCATTTGCATATTTTGATAATTTGTTTAGAAACCAAGACAACATGTTTTTAACAGAATAGGTGTAAAACCATGTTTATTGTACTAACGAATACTAGCTGTTGATAGCGTTGTCTTTAATTATTCACAGTATCAGAGGATATTTACCTCTGAAGTGAACTTCTTTTATTCTGACAAGTAACAGTATTGGTAGCTGCCCCAGTATCAACTTGGGGGTACATCAGGCTTTGGTTCTGGGGTCTCATATATAGTAATATGTGCTATCCTATGTTACGCACCAGGGTCAATATTGGAATATTATACAATTATGGACTTTTCAGCTGTTATACATGATGTGATATGCACCAAAAAAATCATTATTGACCGAGGCGATAGCCGAGGTCAATAATGATTTTTTGGTACATATCAACATCATGTATAACAGCTGAAAAGTCCATAACTGTTTTATTATATAACCCTCAATTTACAATTATATAAAACAGGTCAATATCAAAAAAACAATTATATAAAACAGGTCAATATCAAAAAAACAGGTCAATATCAAAAAAACAGGTCAATATCGCTAGATATTTTTTCTAAAAAATTACTTTTTAGCCAATGAAAACGCGTCTATTTATAGGTTATATAATAATGTGTCTGATTCCATTCAAAGTATATGGTATATTAAATATCGTTTTTCATTTTCTTCTAAGACTTACGAAATTTCATATGGGTACATTTGAACCATAATCTAAAATTACTGCACAATAATTGTGTTCGATATTTTTGTGTTTTCAAGCCTGGTGCATGCGCAACATGATTTCTTCAGTAAAATCATCGATGTTTATGCAAAATCAATTTAAATTCGAATTTGCTACTACGGGGCATTAGAAATTCCTTTTAGCTGGTTAGTTTCGCAAGGCGGAGGAGCTTCTTAGAAGTGAAGACACTTTTCCGGTTGTTCATTTCGGACCTCTTCTCTTCTCGGAAGCTATGCCGTCTCTGCCAATTTGAAATACGAAGAGACTGCAGAGAAGCAAACGAAAATAGAACCATACATTTTTTTCTCAAATAATTTAAGAATCAGCAATGAATGAATGAATGGTGTTTTACGGCACGTCGACACATAAATAGGTCATATTGTGTGCAAAAACCGATGAATCATGAACGAATGAAGTATTAATTAAAACTAATTTAAATGTATAAAGATAAAACTATCTACAAATAAGGGATGATATGGTAGCAATATAAACTATGTATATATGTAAATCAACAAATGCCCGCCAACAGGCTTGTAAACAAGTTAATATATATAGAAAAATATTATATTTATTTATAGTCTGATTTCTTTAAGGAAATCTAAAACAAGACTAAAATCTATAGTATCAAATAACTCTTATATATATATATATATAGGAAAATATTATATTGATTTATAGTCTGATTTCTTTAAGGAAATCTAAAACAAGACTAAAATCTATAGTATCAAATAACTCTTTCGAAGTATTAACTGTGTAGTATCTTTGTCGCATAGGATCAAAGTCTACACATTCCAACAAGATATGCGGTGCAAAGCAGGGTATACATTCTGGCAACTGCTCACCTTGTAATAAATATGAATGAGTACAGCGTGTATGCCCTATCCTGACCCTGGCTAGAAGCAAGTATTCTTACCTAATGTTTTATTTTTCAAATAAAAATTCTTAAAAAAACACAACAGTGGTCAAGTTTTCATGCTTTTGAAGCCACAATTGACCCAATTATAAAAAATGCGTGTTCAATTAGTCAAAAATCCTCTACCTCTTCCAGGCCTGCCAAATCTCCGGATCAAATCCGGATTATCCGGATTTTTCAGTCTCTCTCTGGATCTCCGGATTTAAGTGTACAATCTCCGGATTTTCCATCAAAACAAAATGTTCATGATTTAACAGCTATACTTTCCCGGTTTATCGGCTATTTCCCGAATTGGTCCTGTTACACTCCCTAGTCGGAGGAGTAATTACAAGTTTCAAATCAGTGGGGTCATCTGAATATATGTAATTAACACCTAAGGACATAATTAGTTCCTTCAGTGACATAACAACATATGCAATAGCAGCAATATATATATAGTGGCTTTTTTAACTGGTCAACCTAACTGAAATAGTAAGTGTGGGGAACTAGCAACTCATTTTGTGTGGTACCACTATAACAGCTGCTGCTGTCTACGATGATTATACTTTATAAAGTATAAAGACTTTGTTTTTACATTTAGCACGCGTCTGTGTAGAAAAGTAAGTGCACTTTCATTTAAAAAATAGTTGTGGTAGAAATTAAACCAAGTCATTCTAATAGAAATGCTATGCTAATCTATTATTTTCTATAACTATCAAAAAATGCATCAACTTGTATTAATTGCATAAATAATTTCAATATGCGCTTTAAAAAAAAAGAGGTGAAAATCAAGTTGCCTGCTCCAAATTTCCATTTAAAAATGCTCTTCACGCAGTGTTAATCTTAAATTTTAAAAATCTCAGGATTTTGTGTTAAAAACTTTTGGCAGGCCTGCTCTTCTAATGTGCGTTCGATTAAACAGTGCTCTGGCTCTGCCTTCTTCTATCCTCTTCTATATATACTTCGTACTTCTCTGCCCAGCAGAGACCGCAGAGACCGCAGAGACCTAACGAACCGGCTATATTAGTACACTTACACGTTGATGTGGTGATTGACTGGGGGCCCACTTGTGATGTGGTGATTGACTGGGGGCCCACGTTGATGTGGTGATTGACTGGGGGCCCACTTGTATGCTCAGGGTACTTTTCTTTACTTATGCACACTTATTACGTTATACATCAAACTGATATCAAACATTTACTAATCCGGTAGACATTCAAATATTATGAGAGACTTACGTATACACATTTATACAAATATACCCTTAGTACGCAAGTGAGGACTCCGGTACGACAACGACCATTTCAGATTTGGAGTCAATTCTCGGGTAGTATTGCTCGTGTTTTATAGAAGAAGAAGATTTTATTCATAAATCAATAGGCCATAGGCCCGTGAGATACTACAAATGCATATATACATAGAACATATGACATAGCAAGAATCATATTTACAGTTCTAAGAATTTACATGAACATTTTTCTGTTATAAACGTAATATTATATTATTTGTATTCCTAATTAATAGAAATAACGGAGGTGATACTATTGTGATGTTACAAAGTATTGCAAAACATTTCGAACATCCCAAAGTGGTAGTGCCCCACAAATGCAGCAGGATTGGTGATTTGATCAGTCTCGGTTATATTTACCGGTTCATAAATAGATAACCAATGACATTCTATTATACAGTCACATTTGACAGAGAATTGAATATAAGAAGCTTATGTATTATGTAAATACGTTGTCAGGGTTGTTTTGAAACCTCTATTGATCAGGCATGATTCTAAAGAACCACTAACTGTCTATATCATATATGCTTCCCTTGCAAAATAACACATACATACCGGTATATAATAAACAGTAATACACTAATAACACATACATATATAATAAACAGTAATACACTAATAACACATACATATATAATAAACAATAATACACAACACATACATATATAATAAACAATAATACACTAATAACACATACATATATAATAAACAATAATACACTAATAACACATACATATATAATAAACAATAATACACTAATAACACATACAACACATACATATATAATAAACAATAATACACTAATAACACATACATATATAATAAACAATAATACACTAATAACACATAAATATATAATAAACAATAATACACTAATAACACATAATGCAATGGACCATTGACTATAGTAGCTACAGTGTTATTTACAGAACTAACCAATTATCCATCTCAAAAGGGCAGTCTCAAATGGGCAGTCTAGCTACTGAACCAGCTTTCTCAGTTACATGTAAAGTGGTGGTTAGTCATTGCAAGCAGGACCAAACTGGAAGTATACCAGTAGACCAAGTAGTATAGAAAACTGTATATAAAGACACCCAGACTGCCGGAGGCACAAACGGATTCAGTCTTAAACCCGGGGCTGTTTGCCGTTATTATCTCACCTCAGAGTGAGTTCATAATCACCTATTCGAATGTTAGAAATGCTGGTGTCCAGAACAAATACCTTCAAACGATAAAACAATACAAAAGGCAAGAGGGATCTAAAAGCTGTAAACATGCTCACTGAAAACAATACAATACAATACAATACAATACAATACAATAAAATACAATATTCACTCAATTCACTCAATTCACTCACTCAATTCACTCAATTCACTCAATTCACCAATTCACTCAATTCACTCAATTCACTCAATTCACATGTACATGAATATATGAGGTTTGTATAAGAACATTTAAATCATCATCGAGGCTCATAAGTATAATAGAAGACAGATATTATAGATATAATATGACATGGTTAATTACAAGAGAGTAATGCAATTTGGTAATAGCTGGGAGAAGAAATGATCTCCCAGGTAGTCCTCATTTATCATATAACTAAAGATCTGTTTTGTATACACATATATGGGAGAGTTCTTCATTTCTTCATTTATTTCTTGGCAAATGCATGGCAAAATTAATGTCGAAACCGATACATAATTAAACAAAAACAAACAGTATTACATTACAACATGAATATTATCTATTTGACTCTTTACACACAATTTTCTAAACTCTGCATTTTTTTTGGTGTTTATTAATTTATCAAATTTGTATACATTGGTTCTTTTAAAATATTCTGGACTGATATATTTGCTACGTTGAGTTTTGAATTCGCGGCATACAAACAGATAATGGAAATCATCTCCTATATCCGTTTTGCAAAGCTGGCATATTCTACGATTATATTTCTTTAGAATTAAAAGCACAGAGTATCCATATAACACTACTGGTAATATAAACAGTGGGGTGTCCAAAACAGTGTGTGTAGATCCAACTTTTCTCAATATAACTAGGATTAAGTCACTTTGTCACAGAAAACAAATATTTATTTTAAATCCAAGTGTGCCAAGTATAATTTTTATATCCAAACATATGCTATTGTAAACTTTAATTTGCTAATTTGATAATTTGCTACACTGTTACAGAGCTCTCATAAACACATCTTATCACTTATATATATAATACTGTGAAATTATCAGCCAGTGTAATATCAAAAAGTATTACATATATTATTAATTGTAGTATAAGACAGGGAATTTTCCCAGATATGTGGAAAGCTGCTAAGGTTAATCCCTTATTCAAATCAGGTGCATCTGATAATGTAAACAACTACAGACCAATTCATATTTTACCAACTCTTTCCAAGTTGATTGAAAAACATGTGCAGAACTCATTTGTTGAGTTTTTAAATTATTATAAATTACTATGTAAATCTCAAAGTGGGTTTAGAAAAAGCCACAGCTGCGAAACGGCTTTAGTTCATATGATTGTTGGTGTAATAATGGTTGATTTTAGGAAAGCATTTGACTTAGTGGATCATAACATTCTTTTTAAAAAAATGCAGATCTATAAATGTAGTGACACTACAGTTAAGTGGTTTAAATCTTATCTAACAGATAGGAAACAAAATGTTTCCCTAAATGGGGTTCTCTCTGATAAACAGTTAATTACATGTGGTGTACCACAAGGCTCTATTTTAGGACCTCTCCTATTCTTATTATTCATAAATGACCTTCCTATATGTCTTGATGGTACTGTATCTAATACTGACATGTATGCGGATGATACCACTATCTACGATGTTAACACATCAAAAGCAGTAATTGAGCAAAATCTTCAAACTGCTTTAAATACCCTCAATGCTTGGTGCCTAAATAATGGTATGGTTTTAAACACAGAAAAAACTAAAGTGCTCATAGTTACTAAACCTCAAAAGCATGCAAGACTTGTTAATAACAAATTATCATTAACTTACAATAACATTGAACTGCAACTCACAACAGGTGATAACATTCTGGGAATGCATATAGATGAACACTTGAAGTGGGATAATCACATTATGTATATTCGTAAGAAAATATCAACCAACATCTGGCTACTGTCAAGAATAAAATCATATATTCCTTTAAATTACCGGATAGTATTTTATAAGGCATATGTTCAACCTCATCTAGATTACTGTAATATAATATGGGGAAATACAAAGAAAGCTAACATACAACTGTTATTACGTTTGCAGAGGAGAGCATGTCGTATTATTTTAGGCAACCAATATACCACACTAAATGAAGCACTGGTTATCATTAATTCTCTTAATATCGAGCAAAGGATATTTCTCCAAAAGGCAAAATTTATGTATAGAGTATCAAAACATGCAGTCCCGTCATATATTTGTGATATATTTCATCCTACTGTTATCTCGCAGAGAAATCTATGATCTGCTTACGAATTAAATTATATAACGCCAAGACCAAACAAAGAACTATTTAAAGGGAGTATGTCATACGCTGGAACAATTGTGTGGAATAGCATTCCTTCATATATTAGAGAATGTACTTCTTTAAAAACCTTTACATCTAACTGCGTTAAATGGCTGAAAACACAATCATAATGTAATTATTGTAAAAGTATTGTTATGTTTGGCAGTTTTAGATAATTATTGACATCTTGTGTACTGTGTGGTACTTTATTATGCACACCACCACCTCAAACCATGTATATAATTATGTATGTATATTAAGAATGATGTGTGCATGGTTGTAAATGTGTGTGCATGTGTGTGTATTTGCATGTATGTATGCGCAATAATGTAAAGGAAATATCACTGTTTTGTTATATATGTTTTACATTGTACATGAATATATATGACTTTGCAGAGGGCCCCAAGGGAGATAAGTGTTGGCTAATTGAGTCACCCTCTATAAATAAAGACATTCATTCATTCATTCATTCAACGCATTCTGTAAATCTTTCTCACTGTCACACACAAAAACTATATCATCAGTATATAACAAAACAAACAATTTAAAAAACAAAGTGCATGAGGTTGGCAGTATGTACCATCAACAATATCACTATTGCGCAGAAAATCTGGTAGATCGTTTAGATATAGTGAAAACAAAATTGGTGCAAGATTTTCACCTTGCTGTACTCCTATATTAGATGGGAAATAATCGGAATGTGTTCCATTTACAGTTACACATGATTTTATATTACTATACATACTTAGTAAATCTATGCAAAGGGGATCACGTTACTATAGTTAGCAAACGGGGAAGATGACAGTCTGATATAGAAAACAATTTGCTAGAATCACACAAAACTGGACAAGATAGCCATTGAAAGGTTAGGCCAAATAAAATAATAGGTGTGTTTCCGGTTACCCGACCTACCCCAGAAATTCCCGCCGACCCTATGGTTTTTATTGCATTCCAAAAAAAAAATAAAAAATTCAAGCCGACCCCCGTCCGTAATGGATTCCGGAATATACCGTCTCCCTGTCAGGCAGGCGCTTGATTGAGTTGATAGATATCAGGTTTCTCAATAGACGCGTGCACACGCATTTTGACACATGGAAATTCAATTTGACCCAATTCTGACGCAGCTAATTTACCAACTGTGAGTTTTTATGACGCGCGTGTATTTCCTTCCAAGCATCAATCCAATACACATGTACCTATTTTCGATATCCCAAACATCACACTAATGAGCTCGCGCTGCATAACAGTGATTGACACCTTGGCTGACGACCTTGATCGCCTCTCGACCAATCAAATTCGCCGCTGTCACAGCTTGTGGCACAGAGGCGGAAATAACTTGTCTATAAATGGTGTCACTATGTAATCTAATTGCTGCTATTGTGTTAATAATTTAACGATTATCTTTGAAGTTTATGATGCTTTTTGCGGGTGGAGACTATTATGACCTCATTGGATTAACTGTTTAATTGATTGCTACCGGCTTCTGATTGATTACCGGTTAATTAGACTGAACTGAAATAAAACAAATGCTAGCGGTCAAACATGTGAATAATATAAAAATCGGCAAAAATAAAATTGACTTTATTTGTGTTTGTTGACGTTGTTTTTTTTATTTGTGTTTGTTGTTTGTTAATTTTGTTTTACGCACGTTTTAAAGAACAAAGAAATAAAATTTTAATGAGGATAATTTAAATATTTATAAATCGGCGAAATATACTTAAACAGCGCGTATTTTAACCTGGGTTATCATTCAGTCAAAACTTACCGGACATTACGCATTGTTATATTTTGTGTTGACATACTATTTTTGTGCTGTCGAGTAACGGACTTTATTAATTTATGTATGTTTAAAATTTATGTATGTTCAATACACAAATGGCGCAAAGAAGTATATTTTCATTTATGTCATCGCAGCCTTTGTGTTGGGGATGCACTGTCTGAGGTAGTCTCATTTATTTGACGTCTTCGGGTGCCTTTTTTTTTTTTACATACGGACGTTTATAGATGCACCCTAGGTGCAGTCTGACCCCGAAGAAGCAGATAATAAAAGAGCTAGTGTTATAATAACACCAATAACTTATAATATATAATATCACCAATAACTTATAATTTTAACAGATGTGGACCCCAACTTATTTAACAGCCTTTCATAACTTTGAATCTTTGACATAATGACACATTATTGTAAAATGGAATAGTTGTTTTTTAAGTTCAAATGCATATCCTTGCACACCTTTCTTGGCAATAAAATATTTACAGAATTCACAAAAATTAAAGTTATTAAAGGATGTTTTATAAAACGGCGCTTCGATTTGTTTGATTTATATTTGACCTTTGACATTTCAATGTAATGTAATATACATAGTGATATAGAACATGTGTAATATACATAGTGATATAGAACATGTGTAATATACATAGTGATATAAAACATGTGTAATATACATAGTGATATAGAACACAAGACTAGGCAGGAATTGTCCGGCACCAGTTTCAGCACCATTTGTTAAGGTTATACAAAATATGTCACAAAGTAGGTGATATTTAAGAGTGTGAACTTGCTCTATATCACGAGGAGTTTTATTATTGGACAAAAAAAAAAGAAAATCCCTACCTACCCTACTAAATTGGCAATAAAAAGTAAAACCAAAAAAAAAAAATTCACCTACCTACCTACCTACCTACCTACCTACCTACCCACCCTATCTTTTTTTTCAATGTAACAGGAAACACACCTATTATTTTATTTGGCCTTAGAAAAGTGAAAAGTGACTTGGAACAACCCTAATGTATCACAAGCAAAGTTTCATGACACAATAAGTAAGCTTAATTTTAAATATTAAGTCCATTGAGCAAAACTATAACTTCAAACAAAGCAGGAAATATATAGTTCTGACAGCTGATCGTAAACTATGTGCACAGATGATAATAATAGCATAAAGTAGACTACACATGAAAGATGTGCTAAAACATACACTTTGACCTGTTTTTCGGCACCACTGGGTTGCTTTGGTGAGTCTTGAGGCAACTCTAGCATCATCCATAGGATGGGGACGTAAACCGGGCGGTTCCATGTATCGGAGTATGTCCTCCGAGTACGTTAAAGTACTATACACATCTACACAAAATATAGTAGGACATGGTTCCAGATTACTATGTCGTTCCCCCTGTGTCTAAATCAGCTCGATATAAAATAAAATGTGTTGATTAGCCATTGAAACAATTAAATTCCTTGGTCTCTCGTGATTGGAGAGGGATTCCTGAGCAAAACAAGCAACTTGCACATTTTAGCTTGGAGAAAAATGTCAAAGTTATGAAACCATTCCTGATCAATCAGCATACAGTATTGATGGAATGAATGAGCTTAGTGTAGGAGACATCGGGAGACCATACAATAGATTATGCTATAAAGACAGCAAGAAGAACGAAGACGATATATCCGCTATTATAATGAACTTATAAACTTATTCTGCATTTGCTTAGTACTGGTTCTACCCAGGAAGACATCGCGACTGATTAAAATAAGTTCATAGAGCTTTCGTTACAATCAATGTAAAATAAATAAGTTTGAACTAAACAAATTCTTTCTAAAATAATAAAAATAATAATAAGGAAATTGTTAAGACATGGTAGACAGAAGCTTTTAACATAACTTTTCAAACGCAAGTATACTTTTAAATGCAGCCATTATTCTTTAGAAAAATATTCCAGTTTTATTCTTGTTAAGTTTCTCCCAATATATTAATTTTGTGTTTACCCCAAAGAACAATAGTTTATCAGATTATTTTTTAAAAATGTATTCCACTTTTCAGTGATTTTTGTCTGTTTTTAACGCTTTTTTACCCAAAATATTGAAAAATATTCAAAATCTAACTATGAAATTGAAACATTCATTGATTTTTGAAAAAAAATATTCCAGTTTTCAGCACTTTTTGCTTCATTTTGACATATCTGGCCCAAAAACATGGAATAAGCCGTGCATCACGCAATGCTATCACGTTGAAGTAATATATTTAGGCATCAATGATTTTAAAAATAGTTGTTAGAATATGCCATCTCTGATGGTACCGACCAACCTCTTGGCCCATGGACTATTTAGGTCACTTTCTCACAAACTTTATGCATTAGACTATTGCTTATAGTTGTTTCTTGGGTAGTACATCACAACGTGTCAAAAAGCAAATGTGGACGAGACCTTCATCATCCAAGCAAAGGGCAGATAACTTTAATTGTTACATTTACATCACTTTCTCATAAACTATAATTATATGCACTAGATGCTTTAAACCTAGTTTATAGCTTAATCTTTGGGAGACAAAACATTCTATTTTGACATAGTTGTGTCTTGGGTCTTGCATCTTTTTGGATGCATGGATTTCATCCATGACCTTGACCTACTTTTTGGAGCCGATTTTTTTTTCATTTTTTTTTTTTTCAAAGAATGTGATTTTGTTTTAATCAAATGCACTTAAAATGTCATCTCAGCAAACTGTAAACTCCATTGTTTTTAGCTCTACTGATCAGAGATCAGCAGAGCTTATGCCGTGGTGCGGCGTGCAGCGTCCGTCTGTCTGTAAACTGTTTTTTATTTACATAGAGTTATATAATGAAAACTTGTAGCGACTATTCATGTGAAACTACATGACGGTTTTTCATGAAACTTCACAGGAATGTTGCTCTTGATGTCTAATTGATCCTAGCAAAATTTCAGGTCGGCCGGAAATTCAAGATGGCCGCCACGGCTAAAAATAATTTTTCAAAAAACAAGTCTGTAGCGACTACTTCCTGAAATCAAAATCAATCAGTAGAGCTTCAAGGTCATTGACCTCTTGTTAGTTATTAAAATGTTTACAAACTTCCATTTAAGCATCATTTACCTTTGTATTTTTAAGTCCAGTTTATATTGACAATAGGTTTTATTATAATACAGTTGCACGTGCTATTGTTTGTTGGAGGCATAATATTGGTTTGATTGATTGTAATTGATAAGTGATTGAAATTACAATCTCATTAAAATCATATCCTAATTACGCTTTGATACTCTCCGCTATAGGATCTGACAACACTCCCTTGTAGGTCACGTCAGATCGACCTCTCATCTAATCAATATTCATGAGAAGATCAACTAAATTCAACCAATTAAATCGCGCGTTTCATATGCGTTCGAGTGAACTGAACAAACGAAAATCCACATAAAACACAGATCTATATCAGAATAAATATATGGCACAATTTTAAGTCTTTTGTTGTGTGGCATTAAATCATTAACAGATACTTTAGATATTACACAAGATACGAGGAAAATCATGGCCGCTGTTTTGAAAAGATATATTCCACCGAAATTATTACGACATTAATACTCTAAATAGTAAGACATAGCTCAGTTGATGACGAACTCGACTGTTGACCCACAAGTGTCATTTTAGTGTGGTTGTCCCGTCCTGTCGCGTCCCACGAATCGGTAAAAAAAATGTGTACCGCTGTTAAATTCCGTCAAACAATCTTTTCTTTCTTTTCTTTTTTCAGTAAATATTCAATAATGGTTGGTGTATTAGGTTAACGCAATTATTTTGTGTTTTATAAGCGCAGTGAAGCAGTCTATACCGAGCAATTTTGTAGGCTGAAATCTGATTGGCTAATTGTAACGTAAATCTGACATGACCTCCAGTGGAGTGTTGTGAGTGTTGTCAGATCCTTGTAGTGTAGAGTATCGTAGCATGATTAAGGGTCTGATTTTAATGAGATTCTTGAAATTAAGGACTATTGCCATCTTTGTATACCGGTACTTTGAAATTTGGATGATGTGATGACATGGCTTATTTTATTTAGAAATTTAGAAATGATGTCTCGTCTGCTCTAGATGGATGTCTCGTCTGCTCTAGATGGATGTCTCGTCTGCTCTAGATGGATGTCTCGTCTGCTCTAGATGGATGTCTCGTCTGCTCTAGATGGATGTCTCGTCTGCTCTAGATGGATGTCTCGTCTGCTCTAGATGGATGTCTCGTCTGCTCTAGATGGATGTCTCGTCTGCTCTAGATGGATGTCTCGTCTGCTCTAGATGGATGTCTCGTCTGCTCTAGATGGATGTCTCGTCTGCTCTAGATGGATAAATTGCCTATTCTATGGACCAGTTTATTTCCTATGAAAAACAAAACAACTTTGAGTAAACTTGTATCAAACGTTTCGGATATAAAGGGCACAGGTTCCGCCATATAAGTATTCTTTCTGATATCATGTTCTCAATAGGTTACTGTCATTCACTATATGGTTGACATTGCTCATACCTAAAATATTTGTTTGGTTAAAAATTTCATTTGGCCATACGCATCCATTTTGGATTATTTTATAAAGATGACAGATCAACAGTCCTTAACTTACATATATTACAAATCAATTATCCTTAACTTACATATATTACAGACCAATAGTCCTTAACTTACATATATTACAGATCAATAGTCCTTAACTTACATATATAACAGATCAATAGTCCTTAACTTACATGTATAACAGATCAGTAGTCCTTAACTTATATATATTACAGATCACTATTCCTTAACTTATATATATTACAGATCAGTAGTCCTTAACTTATATATATTACAGATCAGTAGTCCTTAACTTATATATATTACAGATCAATAGTCCTTAACTTACATATATTACAGATCAATAGTCCTTAACTTATATATATTACAGATCAGTAGTCCTTAACTTACATATATTACAGATCAATAGTCCTTAACTTACATATAAAACAGATCAGTAGTCCTTAACTTATATATATTACAGATCAGTAGTCCTTAACTTACATATATTACAGATCAGTAGTCCTTAACTTACATATATTACAGATCAATAGTCCTTAACTAACATATATAACAGATCAATAGTCCTTAACTTATATATATTACAGATCAGTAGTCCTTAACTTATATATATTACAGATCAGTAGTCCTTAACTTATATATATTACAGATCAGTAGTCCTTAACTTACATATATTACAGATCAGTAGTCCTTAACTTACATATATTACAGATCAGTAGTCCTTAACTTACATATATTACAGATCAGTATTCCTTAACTTACATGTATTACAGATCAGTATTCCTTAACTTACATGTATTACAGATCAGTATTCCTTAACTTACATGTATTACAGATCAGTATTCCTTAACTTACATATATTACAGATCAGTAGTCCTTAACTTACATATATTACAGATCAGTATTCCTTAACTTACATGTATTACAGATCAGTATTCCTTAACTTACATGTATTACAGATCAGTATTCCTTAACTTACATGTATTACAGATCAGTATTCCTTAACTTACATATATTACAGATCAGTAGTCCTTAACTTACATATATTACAGATCAGTAGTCCTTAACTTACATATATTACAGATCAGTATTCCTTAACTTACATATATTACAGATCAGTATTCCTTAACTTACATGTATTACAGATCAGTATTCCTTAACTTACATATATTACAGATCAGTAGTCCTTAACTTACATATATTACAGATCAGTAGTCCTTAACTTACATATATTACAGATCAGTAGTCCTTAACTTACATATATTACAGATCAGTAGTCCTTAACTTACATATATTACAGATCAATAGTCCTTAACTTACATATATTACAGATCAGTAGTCCTTAACTTACATATATTACAGATCAGTAGTCCTTAACTTACATGTATTACAGATCAGTATTCCTTAACTTACATATATTACAGATCAGTAGTCCTTAACTTACATATATTACAGATCAGTAGTCCTTAACTTACATGTATTACAGATCAGTAGTCCTTAACTTACATATATTACAGATCAGTAGTCCTTAACTTACATATATTACAGATCAGTAGTCCTTAACTTACATATATTACAGATCAATAGTCCTTAACTTACATATATTACAGATCAGTAGTCCTTAACTTACATATATTACAGATCAGTAGTCCTTAACTTACATGTATTACAGATCAGTAGTCCTTAACTTACATATATTACAGATCAGTAGTCCTTAACTTACATATATTACAGATCAGTAGTCCTTAACTTACATATATTACATACAGATCAGTAGTCCTTAACTTACATATATTACAGATCAGTAGTCCTTAACTTAGATATATTACAGATCAGTAGTCCTTAACTTAGATATATTACAGATCAGTAGTCCTTAACTTAGATATATTACAGATCAGTAGTCCTTAACTTACATATATTACAGATCAGTAGTCCTTAACTTAGATATATTACAGATCAGTAGTCCTTAACTTACATATATTACAGATCAGTAGTCCTTAACTTACATGTATTACAGATCAGTATTCCTTAACTTACATGTATTACAGATCAGTATTCCTTAACTTACATGTATTACAGATCAGTATTCCTTAACTTACATGTATTACAGATCAGTAGTCCTTAACTTACATATATTACAGATCAGTAGTCCTTAACTTACATATATTACAGATCAGTATTCCTTAACTTACATGTATTACAGATCAGTATTCCTTAACTTACATGTATTACAGATCAGTATTCCTTAACTTACATGTATTACAGATCAGTATTCCTTAACTTACATATATTACAGATCAGTAGTCCTTAACTTACATATATTACAGATCAGTAGTCCTTAACTTACATATATTACAGATCAGTATTCCTTAACTTACATATATTACAGATCAGTATTCCTTAACTTACATGTATTACAGATCAGTATTCCTTAACTTACATATATTACAGATCAGTAGTCCTTAACTTACATATATTACAGATCAGTAGTCCTTAACTTACATATATTACAGATCAGTAGTCCTTAACTTACATATATTACAGATCAGTAGTCCTTAACTTACATATATTACAGATCAATAGTCCTTAACTTACATATATTACAGATCAGTAGTCCTTAACTTACATATATTACAGATCAGTAGTCCTTAACTTACATGTATTACAGATCAGTATTCCTTAACTTACATATATTACAGATCAGTAGTCCTTAACTTACATATATTACAGATCAGTAGTCCTTAACTTACATATATTACAGATCAGTAGTCCTTAACTTACATATATTACAGATCAATAGTCCTTAACTTACATATATTACAGATCAGTAGTCCTTAACTTACATATATTACAGATCAGTAGTCCTTAACTTACATATATTACAGATCAGTAGTCCTTAACTTACATGTATTACAGATCAGTAGTCCTTAACTTACATATATTACAGATCAGTAGTCCTTAACTTACATATATTACAGATCAATAGTCCTTAACTTACATATATTACAGATCAGTAGTCCTTAACTTACATATATTACAGATCAGTAGTCCTTAACTTACATATATTACAGATCAGTAGTCCTTAACTTACATATATTACAGATCAGTAGTCCTTAACTTACATATATTACAGATCAGTAGTCCTTAACTTAGATATATTACAGATCAGTAGTCCTTAACTTAGATATATTACAGATCAGTAGTCCTTAACTTACATATATTACAGATCAGTAGTCCTTAACTTAGATATATTACAGATCAGTAGTCCTTAACTTACATATATTACAGATCAGTAGTCCTTAACTTAGATATATTACAGATCAGTAGTCCTTAACTTAGATATATTACAGATCAGTAGTCCTTAACTTACATATATTACAGATCAGTAGTCCTTAACTTACATATATTACAGATCAGTAGTCCTTAACTTAGATATATTACAGATCAGTAGTCCTTAACTTACATATATTACAGATCAGTAGTCCTTAACTTAGATATATTACAGATCAGTAGTCCTTAACTTACATGTATTACAGATCAGTAGTCCTTAACTTACATATATTACAGATCAGTAGTCCTTAACTTACATATATTACAGATCAGTAGTCCTTAACTTACATATATTACAGATCAGTAGTCCTTAACTTACATATATTACAGATCAGTAGTCCTTAACTTACATATATTACAGATCAGTAGTCCTTAACTTACATATATTACAGATCAGTAGTCCTTAACTTAGATATATTACAGATCAGTAGTCCTTAACTTAGATATATTACAGATCAGTAGTCCTTAACTTAGATATATTACAGATCAGTAGTCCTTAACTTACTTATATTACAGATCAGTAGTCCTTAACTTACTTATATTACAGATCAGTAGTCCTTAACTTACTTATATTACAGATCAGTAGTCCTTAACTTACATATATTACAGATCAGTAGTCCTTAACTTACATATATTACAGATCAGTAGTCCTTAACTTACATATATTACAGATCAGTAGTCCTTAACTTACATATATTACAGATCAGTAGTCCTTAACTTACATATATTACAGATCAGTAGTCCTTAACTTACATATATTACAGATCAGTAGTCCTTAACTTACATATATTACAGATCAGTAGTCCTTAACTTACATATATTACAGATCAGTAGTCCTTAACTTACATATATTACAGATCAGTAGTCCTTAACTTACATATATTACAGATCAGTAGTCCTTAACTTACATATATTACAGATCAGTAGTCCTTAACTTACATATATTACAGATCAGTAGTCCTTAACTTACATATATTACAGATCAGTAGTCCTTAACTTACATATATTACAGATCAGTAGTCCTTAACTTACATGTATTACAGATCAGTAGTCCTTAACTTACATGTATTACAGATCAGTAGTCCTTAACTTACATGTATTACAGATCAGTAGTCCTTAACTTACATGTATTACAGATCAGTAGTCCTTAACTTACATGTATTACAGATCAGTAGTCCTTAACTTACATGTATTACAGATCAGTAGTCCTTAACTTACATGTATTACAGATCAGTAGTCCTTAACTTACATATATTACAGATCAGTAGTCCTTAACTTACATGTATTACAGATCAGTAGTCCTTAACTTACATGTATTACAGATCAGTAGTCCTTAACTTACATATATTACAGATCAGTAGTCCTTAACTTACATATATTACAGATCAGTAGTCCTTAACTACATATATTACAGATCAGTAGTCCTTAACTTACATATAGTACAGATCAGTAGTCCTTAACTTACATATATTACAGATCAGTAGTCCTTAACTTACATATATTACAGATCAGTAGTCCTTAACTTACATATATTACAAGATCAGTAGTCCTTAACTTACATATATTACAGATCAGTAGTCCTTAACTTACATATATTACAGATCAGTAGTCCTTAACTTACATATATTACAGATCAGTATTCCTTAACTTACATATATTACAGATCAGTAGTCCTTAACTTAGATATATTACAGATCAGTAGTCCTTAACTTACATATATTACAGATCAGTAGTCCTTAACTTACATATATTACAGATCAGTAGTCCTTAACTTACATATATTACAGATCAGTAGTCCTTAACTTACATATATTACAGATCAGTAGTCCTTAACTTACATATATTACAGATCAGTAGTCCTTAACTTACATATATTACAGATCAGTAGTCCTTAACTTACATATATTACAGATCAGTAGTCCTTAACTTACATATATTACAGATCAGTAGTCCTTAACTTACATATATTACAGATCAGTAGTCCCTAACTTACATATATTACAGATCAGTAGTCCTTAACTTACATATATTACAGATCAGTAGTCCTTAACTTACATATATTACAGATCAGTAGTCCTTAACTTACATATATTACAGATCAGTAGTCCCTAACTTACATATATTACAGATCAGTAGTCCTTAACTTACATATATTACAGATCAGTAGTCCTTAATTATTGTATTATAATTCATCCCTATTAAAGTAGCTATCCTGCCAACTTTCACAACATGTACGCCGTTTCTAAACCAACTGACGACGAGGTATATATATATATATATAACTTAAATATTTATACCCGCTTTCACAAAGCGTAACACATTTTTAATAGATGCATATATCTGAAACACTTTTGAATGGATTTTTCCCAAGCTTCATGTATATATAACAACTGATGAACTTATGTCCCTGTACATCACCTATCATTGATTGCCGAATTTACTAGAGAATTATGGCCCTTTGTTTCCACTCTATATAATGACATGTTAAACGGACACTGTCCATAAGTAGATATTGAGCATACCTAAATAACTGTCGTGACTTTTATTCACTGAAATGTATACATGTAATAGAGTCTGGTCTCAGCGAGTTGGCTTATTTAAACACCGAGGTGGGCGTACGTAGCCCATCGAGGTGTTTAAATAACCAACGAGCTGAGACAGACTCTATCTTTTTTGTAGCATGTTGTACTTAGTAACGTCATAGTGACCGTACTCTAAATTCCAATATCCGGTAGTTGTAGTACGGCATAGCCACGCCCCTTTAGTTACCCTAAATTAAACGATTTAATGCTCTGCATTCATCAAAGGAAATGTCACAGACCATGCTACAAGAAAACATGAAAACATGAGCATAGACCCAAAGAAGTCTGTAGTAATACATTTATGAGTTTGAAAACAGTTTTAATTATTATTTCTAAATAATGTGGGACCCTTTTCTGCTGATCACGTGACTTCCATTAGCGTTTTAGGTTTTCTACATAGTATGTATTGGGTAATGTATGACGGCGACTATTGCACACACATATCATTACCCGTGAGTGTAATTTTAATTAAGGCTGCAAGTTTGAACTCGCGATGCGGTACTTTTTTTTTTGTACCACGATCGAATTCCATGCAATCGCGAGTATTTTAAAAACCCATGAAAAAATCTATACTTTTAATCAGCACATATACATTATTATATGACCTGAACACCTGGATGGAGTTTTGATAAATAATTTTGTAGTGCAGTTTTTGCTGTTATTTGGCAGGTTAGTTTCTTTAAGCGCCCTGGGCTCATAAATAATTCTTTACAGGAAGTGCATATTAAGAAACATTACGAAATTTTCCCTCTTGCCATATATGCTTGGAGAGGCTGCTTGGAGAATCCCTCGTGATTGATTTTACACCGGAGGACCTGGGTTCAAGTCTTAACCGGGACCACTGAGTTTTGTGTTCTTTGGCAAGACAATAATTTCCCTTTTCCGTCAAATGTGCAAACCCGGCAGTCTCTTGTATCGGAGTCTATCCTCCCAGTACTTTCCAGAACCATAGGTATCTATTATTCAGCAAGAGTAGGGTAGGTTCCCGGATTCTTTTATCCTTACCCTCTCTGTCTGGGGCAGCTCTGAATAACCTATACCTTGTTTCTGACCCATTAAACGACATTCATAAACTAGGTACTACAAGTATTGCATTACACCATGTAACCAGGTAACCAGGTACTATGGGGTCATTGTTGTAACAGGTACTACAGAAAGGCACCCGGGGTACATTTAATGTGACCGAGACAAAATACAATGTCGTAAAACGCGGCCATGACGCATACTGTTACCTCACGGAATTGAAACTTTCATTGTTTTCAAAGTTTAATCAATTCACTTTTTAAAAGCCGCTTGCAGTTGCCTCCGCCTTAAAGGAATGCAGTTGGTCTAAATATTTGACCTACTCTTCTTGAATGACGAGCTGCATATTTGTTTACTTATTGGCGTGGGGTTTGATGATTTACAACTTCCGGTTCTGAACTTCTGTATGTTCTATATTTTATTACCGACTATGGCAGCCTAAATATGTTTTTAAGAACAATAGCGCAATAGTTATGTTTATGTTTTATCAAGTTCTACATTGTTTCAATCCCGCCAACGAGATCTTGTTTGCCCGGGTACATTTCTGTATATTTGGGGGCCGTTCTGGAATTCAACGATTTTTGGGTACGTTTCTGTATACATAAATGTACCCCGGGTACCTTTCTGTAGTACCCAATACGACAATGACCCCATCAGCGTAACTACGTACTACAAGTACTGCATTACACCATGGAACTACGTACTTTAAAAAAATTGTCGTTGCATCGCTCACTCGACGCATAATGGCTAATGTTTAATTAACACATTGTTAAAATCCTTTTATTTGAAAACAGACATTTTTACCCTATCAATGCACTACCGCAAATGTTTTATGAGGCTAGAAACGGACCCGAAAATTGACCAAAATCTTACGCCCCCGCCCCATAGCT
Organism: Cyrtodaria siliqua; assembly: GCA_037043455.1. Classification (NCBI taxonomy): domain Eukaryota; kingdom Metazoa; phylum Mollusca; class Bivalvia; order Adapedonta; family Hiatellidae; genus Cyrtodaria; species Cyrtodaria siliqua. Next base: position 51,870 of record JAWPHD010013190.1, read on the forward strand.
AAAATCCTGGATCCGCCTCTGTTTATTAACAAATCCTAAAAGCACGGAGGGAGTACTTAAATGGACAAATACACTCCGATTTACTCTACACTTGTACCGTATATTTCAGCCGTGCTATAAATGACAGATTTGGCAGTTATACCATGGTTTACTCAATTTTACACGCGCGTAGTTGAAATGTTTACACACAACCAGTGTCAATCAAATGTGTAAAACAGGACTACCAATAATCAAAACAGCACTCCTTGACATTGGATTTGCCCAATAATATAAACATAGGCTATTTGCTGCAATAATCAAAACATGGGTCATGCTCATGCCATGTGATAATGCTATTTCTTGATTGGATCGAGCTGTTATTTTTACTGAAAACTGCAACGCCCCAAAATTTCTTGCACATGCGTAGTTGGATAAATGGCTCTGGTACAAAACATTTATAGCATATTTTTCTTGTATGCCATTTATACTGCACTCTCGGGCCTCAGTCCTCGAGAAGTAGTATAAATCGCATACACTCGAAAAATTGTGCTATAAATATTACTTATTTTGTGCTCTCGTTGCAGTTTCCGTGTCCAGTTCACTTTAAAAATGACCCACCAAATATTTTTTACTTTTTATTTTATGAAATATTTTTTAATTTTTGTTTTATGAAAAATCACTTATCTTCAGTAAGAAAACAAATCACAAATAAAATAAAAGTCTTCTGAAAATACTGAGCCCAGATAGTGCAAGTTTGGACAATGGGATCTATACCATATTACTTGCCTTTTGTACACAGTACACAAAACAATGGTCCAGACAACAAAGGAAGAGGAAGTGTTTTGTTGTGTGGCACTGAAACATTACACAGATACTTCAGATATTACACAAGGTACCTGCCAGCAGTAGATTGACAGATGAAATGTAACTTGTTCTATTTATAGCCAAGTCAGTCAGTTGGGGTTTCAGTGTACATGTCAATTTCATTTTCTTTTGCTATGCACTTGAAAATGACTACTCTTGGTTACAATACACTGTGTTGTTTTCTGTTAATCTCTTACACAATAAGAAATATGTAAAAGTCTCCTTTGTAAACTCTTGTACCGAATCTTTAGGGACATATATATCTAATATTGCTTGTTGACCGGATCTGTATAAACTGTATGTGCCTGTTTAAAGGTGTATGTGCCTGTTTAAAGGGACAAAGTCCATATTAAGCATAAGCAAATAAATGTTGGAATGAGAATGGACCCAAATACAAGATACAAGATGCAAGATTTTATTAACCAATTAAGGGCCCTCAAAGGAGCAAGTAATTTAGTACAGCGATTGGTAAGTAACAAACAAACAATAACAAATAAACCAGAGCACATAAACTGAGCAGAGTCGCCTACAGTACATTAAACTATAATCACACCAGTAATTATATATTATTATTTATAATGACTATTAGGGTTAATTGTGCTTTTTAAAACACTGTATTAAGTAAGTACCTAATGCTTTCAGAATGTGTATATTTTCACAAGATAATAGCCAAATAAGTTGATTATTCAAATCAAGGCTGGAAAAATTAGAACATTTTGAAGATATGCATGAAATTAGTTCTTTCTTCTGAATAATAAGGACATGTTAGGAGAAAAAGCATCTCATCATCTATAGAATTACTGGTACAATGTTCACACAATCTATGTTCCACCGGAGTATTAGTATACCTTCCAGTTTCGATTTTAAGTCTATGGGAACTTACGACGAAATTTAGCAATGGCATTCCGTTTTTCAAAATTATCAATACTACACAGGTACCTCTTTTAATTGGAAATCATGTTTAAAAGTGAAGTAAGTTCTCAATTTTCCATGAAGGAGTTTAGTTTTGTCTTTGTCAAATAAGTCTGTAGTAATTTTGAAGAAAAAAAAGATTTTATTAATTTATCTATTCTTTGTAAACATTGCTGGGACTGCAAGATGTTGGTCACGTGATGTCAATTAGCGCATTAGTTTTGGTTTGATTGTCTTGCATCAAGTGATTGTCCCATGTAGCTCAGTCGGGAGGCATCACATCATTGTCTTTGTATTTGCGCAATTGTAAATCATTTAATTGAAAAAAAAAGCACCTGTCAGTATGACTGATGTACTCCAACTACAAGTTATCGGAAGTTAAGAGTACTGATGAAATGGACATGCTACAAAACAAATAGAGCATGGTTTAATCTCATTGGTTAATTTAAACGCCTCAATAGGAATAGCCCCATCTCAGTGCTTAAATCAGCTAAACACCTCAATAGGAATAGCCCCATCTCAGTGCTTAAATCTGCTATACACCTCAATAGGAATAGCCCCATCTCAGTGCTTAAATCTGCTAAACACCTCAATAGGAATAGCCCCATCTCAGTGCTTAAATAGACCAATTCGATATTTCTTGGTGCACATGTTTACTGATTTATATAAATATACTCCTCAAAATAAGTTAAGGACCGCAAGAATATTTCTCCATGAAATTGACTACATAACTGGACATGTCTTCTGCAAAGAACAAAATGTTGATATACATTGTTCTTTTTAGAAATTATCAAATTTTTGATAATTTCTAAAAATCATTAAATTGCCCAAAAACAACAATACTAAAAGTTTTAATATATTTTGTCAATTTATTCATTACGTTTAATATCCCTACCAATGGAACTATGGACGCGAATTTTTAATTTCCACCGAAATTGACTAACCTTTGACAGTTTAAATGCATACACCAAGCAGTTTTGAAAAACGTTGATTTTTTATTCCAGTTAACGAATCAATAGTCGTGAAAGTATTATGAAAGAAAGTATTTTATTGAAATTTCAAATTATTTTTTTGGTGTAAAATATTCCAAAAGAATACAAAAACACGAAACAGTTTCCTTTTTTCGAATGCAATGTGTATTTAAACTTGTGCGATGAATTGATGCAAACTTTAATCTTATTGAAATAAAGAAGGGAAGGTCCTTAACTTATTTTGAGGAGTATATATTTTGTGACAGATAGATTTATTGGTAACTATGTGTATTTATAAGAAACACAGACAACTGACTAGTCCAATCAACCAGGGAAATGTCAGGGATAATTGATATTATCTTCTGTGTGGGAACCCTGAAACTACTAGGTCAGTTTCCGTTATTTAGTATTTTAAGATCACCGAAGGCTCAAGGTGATTTATTGGGATCACTCATAGTCCGTCGTTCGTCATCCATCCATCCGTCGTCGTTAACTTTTGCTTCAAACGACTTCTTCTCAGAAACCGCATGGCTAATTTTGACCAAACTTCACATGGATGATCCTTATGTAAATGCTTTTTAGATTTGTTAAAATTAGGTCAGCTGACATCCAAGATGGCCACCATTGCCATATATGGTTGAAACCTTAAACATTTTCTTCTCAAGAACCGCTGGACAGATTTCGACAGTTTTTCTTTTAAAATGATTGCCAACACCTAGACTACCAAGTTTGTTTAAATGAAGTCCCCACGATAAAAAATTGGCTTGCCCTGGGGGTCCAAAGTTTGTATATTGAGATTTTGCATGTTTTTTTCATAGACATATATAATTTATGTCCCGCCCTGGGAGTCACTATTTTACATAGACTTATAAAGGATTTTTTTTTAAAAATCTTTTTCTCTGAAACTACAAGAGCCAGATGTTTAATATTTTGCATTTACTATAAGCTTATGGTCCTTTACCAAGTTTGTTCAAATGGTGACCCTGGGATCGTCACATTTGGCCCCGCCCAAGAGGTCACATGTTTAACAAAGACTTACATAGGGAACTTTTTTTAAAAATCTTCTTTACAGAAACAATTTGGTCAATTTTGACCAAACTTCACATGGATGATCCTTAGGTGAATGTTTTTCAAATTTGTTAAAATTAGGCAAACACGACATCCAAGATGGCCGCCATAGAAAAAATCTTTTAAATTACTTCTGGTACACTGGGAAGCTAAGGCCGTCGGTTCAAATCCCATTGGAGTTTTTAGCATGGTGAACTTGTTCACCAAGCTATAGTTACCGTGTTTTTTCACGAATCCTAACTACAGCCTCACTGATGAATCGACGCATTGCCTGAAAAAGAAGACCCATATTTTAACAGGTGTTTCTTCTTTTCTAGTGCGGATACAAATAAGGTAATGATTTAGAAATTTCAAATAATAAATCCTCGATACATTGTTTAAGTTATATATTATTTATATAGCTATTTCATCTATTGTTTCATCGTTTAGCTCACGTGATCTTGCGTAAAATATATTCATACGCTGTATTGTTCTCCTAGGATAGTGTTTGAGATTTGTAACCAGTTAATTTTATAATTTATTTCTCTTGTTGCAACACCATCAAACGCATGTCTTCCATCTTTCTTGGATTTATATATTTAAGAAATATACATGGCCTTTATAGTCTTCATATAATATTTAATAGGTTTGGTCAGTAATGGTGTTATCGCATAAGCTACTATCCTTTGTAAAAAGTTGTTGCTGCCTATTCTCCGAAATAAGATTTCAGCTTATTTTGAAGTACGCTGTGTAATATTCTGAAGTCTTTACCTCCCTTGCTATGAAGTTAAAATAACTGTTTCGGTCGTAAAATAATCCTGAATACGTGTGCCGATCGTGTCGGCGAGACCGAATGCAAATCAACAAGATCTGACTGGGTATAAATCTTAGACCGGGTCAATTTGGACACTCTGGTTTTAGAATAAATACCTTACAGGTCATCAAAATTTGTAAAGGATTATTAGCTCAGTCGGGTGAGCGGCAGTCCCATAAAATTATGGATTATAAAGCGAGCGGGATGGGTTTGAATCTGAGCACAACCCAATTTTTTTTATTCTAATTATATTTTTCTTATGCAATTAACGTTTGTTTAATTCATGCCCAATGGTCTTAAAAGGGGTACATCAGAATTTTTCTAGAAACAGCTTCAATTATAAAATTGTTCCAGTTCACGATATAAAACACTATCAATCAAAATGTGAAGCTAGAACCATTTTGTTAATGTCTAAAGTTTCAGAACACCATATAGCTAGGGTGGACTTGCACGTAATATGCTAAAATGCCGTGGTGTGGTGTCCGTCGTCCGTCTGTCCGTCCGTCTGTCTGTCCGTAAACTTTTTTTTGTAGCGACTACTCCTCTAAAACTACTGAATGGGTTTTCATGAAACTTTACAGAAATGTTGCCCATGAAGTCTAGTTGATCCTAGCAAAAATTCATGTTGATGTAAAATCCAAGATGGCCGCCAAATCTAAAAATAGGTTTTCAAAATACAAGTTTGTAGCGACTTCTTCTTGAAAACTATAAGTGATATTGATATGAGACTTTCTAAAATGATCACCATGACATGATGTTGGTCCTTGTCAAAAATCGTTTTGATTCGACATTAAACATGGCTGCCAGTGGCCATCTTTGTTTACATAGAGTTATATAGTAAATACTTGTAGCAAATACTCCTCTGAAACTACTTGGCGGATTTTCATGAAACTTTACAGGAATGTTGCTCTTAATGTCTTATTGTTCCTAGCAAAATTTCAGATCACCCAGAAATGCAAGATGGCCACCACAGCCACCACAGCCACCACAGCTAAAAATAGATTTTTAAAAAATAAGTTTGTAGCGACTACTTCTTGAAAACTAAGTGATATTGATATGGGACTTTTTCTAAAATGATCAGCATGACATGGTGGTTATCGGAGTCTAACATTATTTTGATTCGACGTTAAACATGGCTGCCAGTGGCCATCTTTGTTTACATAGAGTTATATAATGAAAACTTGTAGCGACTACTCCTCTGAAACTACTTACCGGATTTTCATGAAACTTCACAGGAATGTTGCTCTTGATGTCTAATTGATCCTAGCAAAATTTCAGGTCGGCCGGAAATTCAAGATGGCTGCCACAGCTAATTTTTTTTTCAAAAAACAAGTTTGTAGCGACTACTTCCTGAAATCAAAATCAATCAGTAGAGCTTCAAGGTCATTGACCTCTTGCTGATATAAAATATATTGTAACTAAAACACTAGATTGTTTATTATGGGGGAGCATATATTCGCCGCTTGTTTCCGTCCGTCCGTGTGTGCGTCCGTGCGTCACACTTTTTGTCTGGAGCATAACTCAGAAGCATGCTTTATTAAAGTTCGTGTGAATGATTAGGACAATGAGACGGAGTGCAGTTCATAGGAACCATATCTCTAGCTTCACTACTTTTTTAATTTTATCCCCTTTTTTAGCTCTACTGATCAGAGATCAGCAGAGCTTATGCCGTGGTGCGGCGTCCGTCGTCCGTCCGTCTGTCCGTCTGTCCGTCCGTCTGTCCGTCCGTTAACTTTTATTTGTAGCGACTACTCCTCTGAAACTACTGGATGGATATTCATAAAACTTTACAGAAATGTTGCCCATGAAGTCTAGTTGATCCTAGCAAAAATTCATGTTGATGTGAAATCCAAGATGGCCGCCAAAGCTAAAAATAGATTTCTTAAATTCAAGTTTGTAGCGACTACTTCTTGAAAACTATAAGTGATATTGATATGGGACTTTTTCTAAAATGATCAGCATGACATGATGTTGATCCTTGTTGAAAATTGTTTTGATTTGACGTTAAACATGGCTGCCAGCGGCCATCTTTGTTTACATAGAGTTATATAATGAAAACTTGTAGCGACTACTCCTCTGAAACTACTTGACGGATTTTCATGAAACTTCACAGGAATGTTGCTCTTGATGTCTAAATGATCCTAGCAAAATTTCAGGTCGGCCGGAAATTCAAGATGGCCGCCACGGCTAAAAATAAATTTTCAAAATACAAGTTTGTAGCGACTACTTCTTGAAAACTATAAGTGATATTGATATGGGACTTTTTCTAAAATGATCAGCATGACATGATGTTGGTCCTTATCAAAAATCGTTTTGATTCGACGTTAAACGTGGCTGCCAGCGGCCATCTTTGTTTACATAGAGTTATATAGTAAAAACTTGTAGCAACTACTCCTCTGAAACTACTTGACGGATTGTCATGAAACTTTACAGGAATGTTGCTCTTGATGTCTAATTGATCCTAGAAAAATTTCAGGTCGGCCGGAAATTCAAGATGGCCGTCACAGCTAAAAATAGATTTTTAAAAAATAAGTTTGTAGCGACTACTTCTTGAAAACTATAAGTGATATTGATATGGGACTTTTTCTAAAATGATCAGCATGACATGATGTAGATCCTTGTGGAAAATTATTTTGATTCGACGTTAAACATGGCTGCCAGTGGCCATCTTTGGTTACATAGAGTTATATAATAAAAACTTGTAGCGACTACTCCTCTGAAACTACTTGGCGGATTGTCATGAAACCTCACAGGAATGTTGCTCTTGATGTCTAATTGATTCTAGAAAAATTTCAGGTCGGCCGGAAATTCAAGATGGCCGTCACAGCTAAAAATAGATTTGTAAAAAATAAGTTTGTAGAGACTACTTCTTGAAAACTATAAGTGATATTGATATGGGACTTTTTCTAAAATGATCAGCATGACATGATGTAGATCCTTGTGGAAAATTATTTTGATTCGACGTTAAACATGGCTGCCAGTGGCCATCTTTGGTTACATAGAGTTATATGGTAAAAACTTGTAGCGACTACTTCTCTGAAACTACTTGACGGATGTTCATGAAACTTCACAGGAATGTTGCTCTTGATGTCTAGTTGATCCTAGAAATATTTCAGGTCGGCCGGAAATTCAAGATGGCCGCCACAGCTAAAAATAGATTTAAAATAAATAAGTTTGTAGCGACTACTTCTTCAAAACCATAAGAGATATTGATATGGGACTTTTTCTAAAATGATCAGTATGACATGATGTTGGTCCTTGTCGAAAATCGTTTTGATTTGACGTTAAACATGGCTGCCAGCGGCCATTTTTGTTTACATAGAGTTATATAATGAAAACATGTAGCGACTACTCTGAAACTACTTGACGGACTTTCATGAAACTTCACAGGAATGTTGCTCTTAATGTCTTATTGATCTTAGCAAAATTTCAGGTCGGCCGGAAATTCAAGATGGCCGCCACGGTTAAAAATAGATTTTCAAAAAACAAGTCTGTAGCGACTACTTCCTGAAATCAAAATCAATCAGTAGAGCTTCAAGGTCATTGACCTCTTGTTTAAAAAATCTTATCCAAAACATCACATTGAGCCTTCGGCTCGGGTGATCAAAAACACTGAGAGATGACAACGATTTTTGAAAAACTAATAATCTCAATTTCCTTTTGCAAATGTATTCCTAACAGCGATTTACAGTTACCTATAGAAATTCTCTCCCCCACCCCCAAATAGGCTCGAAATGTGTCTTCAAGTCGGAAAACAAATTGTGTGTGTGTGTGTGTGTGGAGAGTGGGTGGATTTTTTTAAAGATTTTTACGACTTTTATGACTTTTATCTATGCGTCAATTTGGTAGAGGTAGAGGTAGACCTCATCTGTTTTGAAACAAACTCGTAGAACCACAGTCCTGTCACGCGTTAGTGAGTAGCTGTCAAACATTATTCAATGTGCAAACGCGTAACAAGCGGGACTCAAACGTATGACTGTAGCATTGAGAGATATACATTACACAACAAGAGTAGATCTAAACACAAATATGTTACCTTTTATTACAATTTTCAAATTACATGCAAAACTGATTGAATTATATTCTATTAAGGCCAAAACACAACAAAGCAACACAAAAATGAAGGGGTAAAAGTTGTTGTGTCGAGGGTAAAAACGGCCATTCGGTTGGGTGACAGGAAACCAAATACTTTTTGTTTAGGCCTAAGGTAGTAAACGAAATTTACCGTGACTTTGGTGATCAGTGTCAACAAACAATTTGCCGACTTAAAAAATCCACGTAAAAATTACAATTAGTGATATGAATCGTGAAATTCTCAGTAGCGTTCACATACATGGTTGAAAAATATAACAACGAAATAATTGTGTATGAACATCATGTTCACTCCGAGTTGTGAGATTAAATCACAACGGTATCCCTTGAGCAGTGGTACTCCGAGTTGTGAGAAAGAACTACAACGGTATCCCGAGACCAGTGGTATTCCGAGTCGTGAGAATAAATAACAACGGTATCCCGAGAACATGGATACTCCGAGTTGTGAGATTAAAATCAAATGAGCACAAAGATTTATAAGTTATGTTTTGTATATGTGTAGTCTGTATGTCTCTACTACAAGTTGTATGTAAAACATATGTTCTTTTAGTTGAAGGTCACACTTTTTGGAACACGGAAGCTTCAGGGAGAATTTGTCATTTTACAGTGACATTCCATGTTTAAATTTGTATATTATAAATCTTTGTGCAGCGGGGGATATGGCTGTCTTTCAGCTACACTTTGACTACTGACTACACTCGTGTTCATTTGATTTTAATCATACTTGCATAGTAGGTCGATATCAATGCAAGGTTGTTTCCTATTTTAATTCAGCTATGTTGGTCAAAGGGTCTATGAATTACCTCCCCTTGAATTGGCAAAATTAGCTGTCGACCTTTTTGACGCTATATTCATTCCTAATGACTCAAACTTTGATAGGTGATGACTGGTGGTGTTTTTTGATACACTTTAACACCTGTGAAGATGATGAAGCGTTTCGAAGAATCATTCCTTTTGTTCCCTTCTTTATTCCTGTATATACCTTACCTTATCTTGTTTTAATCGCCTTAGTTCCAGATACATTAAACAATGCATTGATGTATTATTACATGCAATGATGTATTGTTATTAAGAAGAGTTGACACATTTTCAGTCCATCCATGTCATGTGTGATTGGAAAGAAACCTTCCATTACATGGATGCACAAATCATAGTTCACCATGCTCTCAGTACCTTCGGTACTTCGATTTTTCTTTTCTATTGGAATCACTCTTCGTCCATCGTCCGTCCATCTGTCCGTCGTCTTCGTTAACTTTTGTTTCAAACGACCTCCTCAGAAACCGCTTGGCCAATTTTGACCAAACTTAACATGTATGATCCTTAGATGAATGCTTTTTAGACCTGTTCAAATTAGGTCAGCACAACATCCAAGATGTCCGCCATTACCATTTGTTGATTTGGCAACCATTTGGCATTTGTTGATTTACATATATAGTTTATATTACTACCATATCATCCCTTATTTTTAATAGTTTTATCTTTATATATTTACATTAAATTTTATTTACTACTTAATTTCTTCATCTTTCGTCGGTTTTTGCGCACAGTATGACCTATTTATGTGTGGACGTGCCGTAAAACACCATTCAATCAATCAATCAATCAATCAATCAATATTTAAATAATACTTTATTTTCAGGTGTAATTTGTATAAATCAAGGTATTTTTAATGTAAATATACCCTAAATGTTCAATATGACAAACATGATTTTATGACGTGATGTCGCCTGACATCACATGACATCGGACAAGAAAGTCGCTGTATAGACACGCAATAAAATGCAGATATTTTAATGCACAGTTCGGTTCAGGAATTTAACAGTGCAGGTTATTTAATATCTAGCAAACATTCACATATTAGCATGTGTTCTTTTTTTTCTTTTTTTTTTAAATAAAACAATTAAGATTGGTTGGAATTTGAAGTGAAAGCATTTTCTTCCTTTACGTATAAAAGCATATTTTTTCTAAATTTAATTTCCTCTTGGTGCTTTCGATAAAGTGTATACACTTTTCCTTGTAAAATATCATTGGCTTTTTCTGAATTTCACGTTATTTTCAATTTGGTGGCTTTTCAGGGCTCGAGCAATGCGTTTGCCTGGTTTTATAGTACAACTAACAGCATGGCAGAGTTTGTAAACAGACTCTCCGGGATCTACCAAACACACGTCTGGAAAATGTGAAATTTTTAGGTAAGGATCTCCCTAAGCTTCTATTTTTTGCTTCACATTTTTGAGTGTTGGTGTTTTTCTGTGTTTTAAACTCTACTGCCCAAAGGACAGGCGAGCATTGAGCTCATATAAAGTTTAGCATTTTGCTCATATAAAGTTGAGCATTGAGCTCATATAATGTTGAGCATTGAGCTCATAAAGTTTAGCATTGAGCTCATATAAAGTTTAGCAATGAGCTCATATAAAGTTGAGCATTGAGCTCATATAAAGTTGAGCATTGAGCTCATATATAAGCTTTGCACCATTAACGGTCAAACACATCTTGTTGAATATGTGTAGAATTTGATCCTATGCGTCAAAGGTACTGCAATGTTATTACTATGAAAGAGTTATTTGATACTATAGATTTTAGTCTTGTTTTAGATATCCTGAAAGAAATCGGACTATATAAATCATTATAATGTGTTCTTATATATATTTACTTGTTTATGCACTCATTGACATGCATTTGTTGATTTACACTTATACATAGTTTATATTACTACCATATCATCCATTATTTGTAAATAGTTTTATCTTTATATATTTACATTAATTTTTATGCCCCCGAAGGGTGGCATATAGAAATCGCACTGTCTGTCCGTTCGCGTGTACAATCGTGTCCGCTTAATGACTCTGACAATAATGGACGGATTTTCATATAACTTCGCACAATGGCTCACCACAACAAGACGACATGTCGCGCACAAAAACCAGGTCCGTGGCTCCAAAGTCAAGGTCACACTTAGAGGTCAAAGGTCAAAATCCGTTCGTCTGTACACTTGTGTCCGCTTCAAAACTCTGACAATAATGGATGGATTATCAAATAACTTTGCACAATTGCTTTCCACAAGACGACGTGTCGCGCACAAAATCCAGGTCCGTGGCTCCAAGGTCAAGGTCACACAGAGATCAAAGTTTAAAATCTGTTCGTCTATACAATCGTCTCCGCTTCATAACTCGGACAATAATCAACGGATTTCCAAATAACTGCGGACAATTGCTCACCACAAGACGTCGTTTTTTTTGGTTTTTAGCTCTACTGGCCAAGGGCCAGCAGAGCTTATGGGATGGTGTGTTGTCCGTCTTCCGTCGTCCGTCGTCCGTCGTCCGTCCGTAGTCCGTCCGTTAACTTTTCTTCAAACGACTTCTCCTCAGAAACCGCTTGGCTAATTTTGACCAAACTTCACATGGATGATCCTTAGATGAATGCTTTTTAGATTTGTTCAAATTAGGTCAGCGCTACATCCAAGATGGCTGCCATTACCATATATGGTCGAAACCTTAAAAAATCTTCTTCTCCAGAACCGCTGGACAGATTTCAACAGTATTTCTTTTAAAATGATCGCAAACGCCTAGACTATCAAGATTGTTCAAATAAAGTCCCCGGAGTTAAAAATGGCTGTGCCCCGGGGGTCCAAAATTTGCATATTGAGGTTTTGCATGTTTTTCATATAGACATGTAGGAAACAACTTTAAATAATCTTCTTCTCTGAAACCACAAGGCACAGAGCTCTCATGTATTACATGTAGCATCAGCTTATGGTCCTCTACTAAGTTTATTCAAATGGTGACCCTGGGGTCAAATTTGTCCCCGCCCCGGGGGTCACAGTTTTACATAGACTTATATAGGATTTTTTTTTAAAAAATCTTCTTCTCAGATTTTTTTTTTAAAAAATCTTCTTCTCAGAAACTACAACAGCCAGAGGTTTGATATTTTGCATTTACTATAAGCTTATGGTCCTTTACCAAGTTTGTTCAAATGGTGACCTTAGGGTCACATTTGGCCCCGCCCCAAGGGTCACATGTTTTACATAGACATGTATAGGGAATTCTTCAAACGACTTCTCGTCAGAAACCGCTTGGCTAATTTTGACCAAACTTCAAATGGATGATCCTTAGATGAATGCTTTTTAGATTTGTTAAAATTAGATCAGCGCTACATCCAAGATGGCTGCCATTACCATATATGGTCGAAACCTTAAAAAATCTTCTTCTCCAGAACCGCTTGACAGATTTCTTTTAAAATGATCGTCAACGCCTAGACTATCAAGTTTGTTCAAATAAAGTCCCCGGGGTCAAAAATGGCCGTGCCTCGTGGGTCCAAAGTTTGTATATTGAGGTTTTGCATGTTTTTCATAAAGGAAAAAAGTTTAAAAAATCTTCTTCTCTGAAACCACAAGGCACAGAGCTCTCATGTATTACATGTAGCATCAGCTTATGGTCCTCTACTAAGTTTGTTCAAATGGTGACCCTGGGGTCAAATTTGTCCCTGCCCCGAGGGTCACAGTTTTACATAGACTTATATAGGATTTCTTTTTTAAAAATCTTCTTCTCGGAAACTACAAGAGCCAGAGGTTTGATATTTTACAATTATTATAAGCTTATGGTCCTTTACTAAGTTTGTTCAAATGGTAACCCTGGGGTCACATTTGGTCACGCCCCAAGGGTCACATGTTTTACATAGACATGTATAGGGAAAAACTTAAAAGATCTTCTTCTCTGAAACTGCAAGAGCCAGAGGTTTAATATTTTGCTGTTGATATGTGTGTGTGTGTGTAGTTCTAAGGTTTTAAGTCCGTCCGCCAACTAAAACGCTCGGTAACCCGGGTCGCTATGGGCACAATAGAGTCTGGACTGATCTAGTGGAGTGCGTTGGTTATGTTGTGTTGCAGTGGTTGTCGTATAAGCCAAGTGACACTCAGGCTACTGAAGAGAGACAAACCAATTCAGTAATACTAATATATGACCACGATACGCGAATAAAGTGTTCATACTAGTAGTGGCGTATAGGGCTGGCAAGGCGGCCCCTATACAAACACCATGAGTGTCACCAGGCTGTACACGTGTGTGTATGTAGGTGGTTGTCGCTTTCGCTCTGTGTAGTTTTCGCTGCGGCGGTGAGTGGTCTGGACTGGTCTGGCATGGTCGTCTGCTGCTGGCGTGGTAGTATACATCCTCTACGGTGTTCTGCAACCTCTACGAGGTAGTGACGGTCTTGTTTAGGGCCACACCCAATCACAGTATGACCCCTGCGCCGCACACACCGCCCGATGTCTGTGTCACCCTTAAGTCTTCTGTGGCTTGTGAAAAACCACTTGCTGTTGATATAAGCTTATGGTCCTTTACCAATTTTGTTCAAATGCTGACCCTGGGGTCACATCTGGCCCCGCCCCGGGGGTCACAGTTTTTACATCAATGCTTGTTTTAAATGTCTTTATTTTTTATTTTTTTATTTTCTTTTTTTTTTATTATTTTTTTTTTTCATATTTTTTTTTTATTTTTTTTTATTTTTATTTTATAGATCTATATATTTTTTCATTTTTTTTTTTCCATTTTTTTTTTCATTTTTTCATATAATTTTTTTTTTTTTTCATTTTTTTTTTTTATTATCTCTACTGGCCAACTTGGAAAACCAGCCAGATCGGACCAGTAATGACAGAGTTACTGCTCTTGATATAGTTAAAAATGCTATATTTTGCCTTAATTGATGTCATAAGAGCCATATTAGCCAGTAGAGCGTCCACAGGCCCTCTTGGGCCTCTTGTTTTATTTGATTTTAATTTGATATATATTTTTTTTAATTTTAAATAATATCTGTTGGTTTCATATTGCTCCAAGGTCATGGTCACACTTACAGGTCACTTCGGGGGCATTTGTCACTTACTGTGACATTTCTTGTTATTTACTACTTCATTTCTTCATCTTTCATCAGTTTTTGCGCACAATATAACCTATTTTTGTGTCAACATGCCATAAAACACCATTCATTCATATAATATTTAGCATTGAGCTCATATAAAGTTGAACATTGAGCTCATATAAAGTTGAACATTGAGCTCATATAAAGTTGAGCATTGAGCTCATATAAAGTTGAACATTGAGCTCATATAAAGTTGAGCACTGATCTCATAAGTTCAGCATTGATCTCAGTGTAAGCTCAATGACCTCACTGCTACAAGTGACCTCACTGCTACAAGTGACCTCAATGCTACAAGTGACCTCAATGCTACAAGTGAGCTCACTGCTATAAGTGACCTCAATGCTACAAGTGACCTCAATGCTACAAGTGAGCTCACTGCTATAAGTGAGCTCACTGCTATACGTCAGATCAATGCTACAAGTGACCTCACTGCTACAAATGAGCATACTGCTACAAGTGAGGTCATATATTGTTAAGCATTGAGCTCATATAAAGTTGAGCATTGATCTCAGTGTGAGCTCAATGACCTCACTTCTACAAGTGACTTCACTGCTACAAGTGAGCTCACTGCTACAAATGAGCTCACTGCTACAAATGAGCTCTGCTACAAGTGAACTCACTGCTACAAATGAGCTCACTGCTACAAGTGACTTCACTGCTACAAGTGAGCTCATTGCTACAAGTGTGCTCACTGCTACAAGTTCACAGAAACAGAATAATTAACCATGTTTACTTACAAAGAAGAAAAACATGAAAAGAATATTAAAACAAATAATTAAAAAATAAAATATATGTATGAAGTATATTACAAAAATACATCATATTGGCATTATGGTATATTATATAAATATATATAAAATAATTAAAAATGTGATGCAAAAAGTTAGTATCATCTGCAGTTTTATGTTGTATAAACACCAGTACAAAGGCGATGTATCTTTGTGGTGTACTGATTTTCATGTAGCTTAGTTAAATGAACAGAACAGAACAGAACATATTCTTTATTCACTTAAACTTTACAGTTTTTCGTGATACACAAAAGCATATACATACATTCAATCTACAGGTGAATAGTTATGGTGTATGACAATACATTAAAAAATAAATTGAATCAAATAAATACAAATTCAGAGGTATAATAAATATTGGATGCACTCCTATTAGCAATTTCAGTCTTAGTGGAACTGACACTAATCACAATATACAGTAGGGAATATCCCTCCGCCCAGAAAATCTAATTTTCTTAGTAAATAAGTTAGGTCGCTATTAAATATTATTGTTTAAACGATTTATACGAAGCAAAAATGCTTTATTGATAAATTTGCTTAGCAGAAGTATTTCTGATTTGTTATTTGATTTATTAAATGTATGTCTTATATAAGCCGTAAAGAAATGAACCTACGTTGTATATTGTTATATTTTGATTTGCATGCATCTATAGATCTAAATGCATTACTTAATATTAACCATAATTCAATATTTAATATGTTACTACTATTTGTATTATAGTCTATATGGTTAAAGGGAGGGAGACCGGCATGATATATAAATAAATATCCACGTGTCTATGCATGCTCAGTTGTCTCCCCTCTGACACCGATGAACAATAGCTATCTTAACTTACATCATACCTTCTTATCTGACTGTAGATTATTTTGTGAAATCTATCAGTTCTGCTCTGCACTATCATCATTTTCTCTCACTGTACTGCCACCTTTATTTGTCATAACGATTACCATTTACAGTTGAACTTGCATTATATATTATATCCATTGCTGTTTTACATGTAAAATCTTGGAATAAAAGAAATTGAATTGAAAAATACACAGTAGCAACTGAGATGTTATGACCTCATTATGCAATTAGCCAGATAAGCCACAACATGTTCAAAGGAGCTAATTAGTGTGGCATGTGCTTTATGGTGTACACTGTAACAGGCACTAGGGGTGCGATTTTATGACCTTATTATGCAATTAGCCAGATAAACCACCCCCTGTTCAAAGGAATAAATTAGTGTGGCATGTGTTTATTGGGGTGTACACAGTAACATACACTATGGAATGTATGGTAATTTATGACCTTATAGTCCCAGAGCAGTTGCCTTGCAAAAATGTTGATGTAGCCTACCTCGTCCGTAGAAGGTTTGATATTTGATCATAATATAGTAACACCCCAGGAATATTTCTAGCCCTGTTATAGTCATAAATTGTGGTAGCACTAAAAAGTTATTCAAGATGGCGGCCAAAATGTGACATACAGTTATAATAATTATTTTGTTGCATAGCATTCGTACCAATGAAGATATTCTGCAATAAATTACAGGTATGTGTATCTTAGCAGGGTCTGCTCTGGGCATCGCCAGTGGAGCTAAATGAGAAGAAATTATCAAAATGGCTCTAACTTTTTTCATTTGGCGAAAATGACTAACAAAAAATGAATCCAGGACATTTGCACCCCCAAGTGAAATGTAAGCTAGGATATTTGCTCCACCAATAGTTATGACAGGGTAGGACATTTGCCCCTCACCCCAGTTAAAATTGATGGTTCATGATATCTGCATCACAAGCCCTGCATCACTTTCCCGATACCATCTTCTTTGTGCGTTTATTAATAAAGGGAGGCAAATTTCCTTGGGGGCAAATGTCTGTATCCCGCAAAAAATATATAGATCTATGTTTTTGTAATTTTTTAGTTACCAAACACCAAAAAATAAACAAGGGGCCCTTTCAATTACACACATCCTTTTATTACCCTTGACACAAAAGGTGCAAATAACAAAATGAACAATAAACAAATTAACACGTTTATACCGACCATTGAGATTAGTGGGACATGTGTTTGCATACATGTGATATCTCCCGCCGGGAGCTAATTTCTCCCGGGATTTCATGAAATTTCCCGGTCTCCCGCTGGGCGCTCCATTTCTCCCGGTATTTCAAAATTCGCTATTTTGCGAATCCTTTTGGGTAATTGCTATGATTAATTGGATCAAGACCGAGTTTACGAATGATTTAGAAAATAAACACCAACGTCTTATCTTATCTGTGAAAACATTGCCCCTGGACAGGTAATTAAAAGGATTAGCATGTCAGCTAATTAGTTATTTATTGTGTGAAAATAATGATTGGACTGTTTGTTTATGACACGTGGCGGTGATATCTGTAATGTCCATGGAAGATTGATAGAAATATGCCGACTGTATTTAGTGGGATGGTAATTAGCAAATTCGGCATGGACTGATATTTGATGATTTCAACTAATCGATTGCAGTTTGTCATGATTAAAGTAGTGTTTTTGGTCTGTGTATAAATGGGAAGCATCTTCATTATGGTTATTACTTGCAAAATCAAAAATGCCTAAACGAGATCTATCTCTGAAGCATTGCACCCCAAAAAGCAGAAGTATCTTGCAAAGTATATTCTTCTTGGACGAAGTGTATATCCATGGATAACTTTTAGTCCTTTATTAAGGTTTTATATCAGAAAAAATTCAAGTATAAAACCTCCCTGGTTTTTGTCAAATCTCCCTGGAAAAAAAGTCAAATCTCCCTGGTAACCCTCCTGAAAATATCACATGTATGTGTTGGCTTCAGGCACACACCTAATAAACAATTATTAAAATGTCTGTGCTTCAGGGCAGGAAGTCATTAATATGCATTATTGGTAATCTATTGGCATTGATTGGTTTTGAATTGTTTAATGTAATTTTATCAAAAATTTGATTGGAGATATTTACATCTGTGCTTGTTCACATTCACTGATCTGTGATATGCTTCTAAAATTGAATTCAAATA
>JAWPHD010013191.1:0-70242 GCA_037043455.1 Cyrtodaria siliqua
GGAGAAGGGCTTGGATGGGATATGAAAGCTAATACTCGGACCACGTAATGTACTGGAGAAGGGCTTGGATGGGATATGAAAGCTAATACTCGGACCACGTAATGTACTGGAGAAGGGCTTGGATGGGATATGAAAGCTAATACTCGGACCACGTAATGTACTGGAGAAGGGCTTGGATGGGATATGAAAGCTAATACTCGGACCACGTAATGTACTGGAGAAGGGCTTGGATGGATATGAAAGCTTATACTCGGACCACGTAATGTACATTCTTCAAGATTGTCGTGTTTCCCTTTAACTAACTCGTTTGAAAGTGATATTATAATAATGCAGATATGTAAGATCGTGTACCCTTTAAACATGGCAGAATTTAATTAACCTTGCTCCTTAATTAACTCATATAACTAAAAGATTCATCGAGACATGAAAAACATTAAGGTATTTAATCAGCCTACTGAATTGTTATACTCGATAACAAAAATACAGGTCTCGCGACAGTTATAGACAGGCACACGCAACAGTTATAGACAGGCACACTTGCACGGTGTCTTTCACCGAGAAATGAAATTAAACTAGTTTGATAGTTGTAAATTGGTGTTTTGCTAACTGGTTAAATGTATACATATGCTGAGGGAAATTGCCCGAAAGGTTTAACCTGAAACTTGTAGCATAATTATTCTCGTACCATGCTTCACTATTTTCCACGTCTTACTCTAAAAGGACATGAATGTAACATACGTTATAACCGATTCTTGCATACCGGATAGGGCTATCCATGTTTTATGGGTAAAGATAAAATATAGATATAAAAATCGAACCGGAAAAGCAGCATCCAAGGACAACAAACACACACAGAAACAAAGAACAAATTTAAAGATGAATAAGTGGCCAAATAAGACATCATAAACACAAAAGGGTTGACAATAGGGCTACCGCCTTGGAACAGTCATTGGCAAAAAAGGCCGCTGGGATTTAAACCAGGTTCTAGGGTGCACCAAACCTCACACTTACCCTACTGTCAACCCAATAAAACGGGACAGTGTAAATAAAGAAATCCCCGCCATGAACTATTCTCGAACCAACAAGGCAGCATTAATAGGCAGTATAAGTAAAACACAAAGATGCTCGTGTATATATAAATACAAACAATAGCCTAGAAAGCCACAAAGAAGGTACTCAGTGACTTGGCAGAAGCCAGAGCAACACTAGAATAAACCATTGAGGGCACGACAAGACAAGACTGCAGACAAACATCAAATGTCACCGTCCTTTTGGGCTTTAGGTAGACGTCATCATAGGGTCCACAGCCCGTCCGGTCATCGCACAGTTGAAGAGGAAAGCATAGTGGCGAACTGTAAATGGGTCCACCACCAAGCATGCAGTGCGTTGCAAAATGATAGGGTCATAATATCCTTTGATAAAAAATTTAACAGGTTTAACGAAGATAGTATGAAAGTGATCATGGCCAAGGATCTTACGAAGTTTGTAAAACACGTCACCATAGAAGTGAGATTGTGATAGATCTTGTCGCAGAAGAGTTCTTAAATTACTTTTATATTTGTAAAGAAGATCAGGGTTACGATGAAATTTTGCAAAGGTTTTACGAAGTTTATGATGGAGTAGCTTTCTAGTTATACAAAGATTACGAATATTTAAGTCCTCAACTCGAGTACAAGCTCTAGAAAAACCAATAAGTTGAAACACATAGACCCCATAAGAAGTTGCTCGGGGAACATCTCCATCTAAATGGGGATAATTAACAATATCAAAATTAAAATCATCTCTCTTTTCATATATTTGGCTAATAATTTCACCATTTTCAATGGAGAGATGTAAATCAAGAAAATAATCGTTGGTCAGTCATATTAGCTTCGTTAGTAAGTCATATTAACTTTGTTAAGTTGAAGTTCTTTAGGGTATATATTATTAACCATAATAGAAAAGAAAGGGTTGTCAATGTTTAATACGTCATCCAGATACCGAGAGGTTTCATTAAAGGCTTCAATAACATCTGCCTGAGTATCTGGTGAAAGATTCAACATGAAATCTCTTTCAAAGCAATATAAAAACAAATCTGCTACAAGGGTTGCGCAGTTCGTACCTATAGGGATACCAACACTTTGTGGCGGGCTGAAGTTAGCATGATATTCGATATTCGACATTCGATATTCAAGTTGAATATCGAAAAACAAAAAAATCGATATTCGTTATTCAACAAAAAAAAACTTAATATCGAAAAAAAAAAAGAAACTCGAGATCGCTATTCAACAAAACAAATCTGAATATCGAAAAAAAAAAAAGACTCGATATTCGTTATTCAACAAAATAAATCTGACTATCGAAAAACAAAAACCTCGAGATTCGTTATTCAAAAAATAAATGTTGAATGTCGAAAAACATCCGACATCCCAAATGTTGAATGCCGGCAACACCCGTAATACGAAAAATCTCGAGATTCGTTATTCAACAAAAAAAATCTGAATATCGAAAAACAAAAAACTCGAGAATCGTTATTCAAAAAATAAGTTTTGAACTTCGAAAAACAAAAAACTCGAGATTCGTTATTCAACCAAAAAAATCTGAATATCGAAGAACAAGAAACTCGAGATTCGTTATTCAAAAAATAAGTTTTGAATGTCGAAAAACAAAAAACTCGAGATTCGTTATTCAACAAATAAAATCTGAATATCGAAAAACTTAAAACTCGAGATTCATTATTCAAAAAATAAGTTTTGAATGTCGAAACGCAATTGAGATTCGTTATTCAATAAAAAAAAAATTGAATATCGAAAAACAAAAAACTCGAGATTCTTATTCAAAAAATATTTTTTTAATATCGAAAAACAAAAACAAAAAATCGAGATTCGTTATTCAACAAAAAAAATCTGAATATCGAAAAAAATAAAAAAATCGAGATTCATTATTTAAAAATAAGTTTTGAATGTCGAAAAACAAAAAAAAATCAAGATTCGTTATTCAACAAAAAAAAAAATGAATATCGAAAAACAAAAAACTCGAGATTCGTTATTCAAACAATAAATTTTGAATGTCGAAAAAACAAAAAACTCGAGATTCGTTATTCAACTAATAAAAATCTGAATATCGAAAAACAAAAAACTCGAGATTCGTTATTTAAAAAATAAGTTTTGAATGTCGAAAAACAAAAAAACTCGAGATTCGTTATTCAAGAAAAAAAATCTGATTTTCGAAAAACGAAAAACTCGAGATTCGTTAATCAAAAAATAAGTTTTGAATGTCGAAAAACAAAAAAACTCGAGATTCGTTATTCAAGAAAAAAAATCTGATTTTCGAAAAACGAAAAACTCGAGATTCGTTATTCAAAAAATAAGTTTTGAATGCCGAAAAACAAAAAACTCGAGATTTGTTATTCAACAAAAAAAAAATCAATATCGAAAAACTAACTCGACATTCGTTATTCAAACAAATAAGTTTGGAATGTCGAAAAACAAAAAAACTCGTTATACAATAAAAAAAATCGGAATATCGAAAAACAAATAACTCGAGATTCGTTATTCAAAAAATAAATTTTTAATGTCGAAAAAAAAAAAAAATCGAGATTATTCAACAAAAAAGTCTGAATATCGAAAAGCAAAAAACTCAGATTCGTTATTCAAACAATAAGTTTTGAATGTCGAAAAAAAAACAACTCGAGATTCGTTATTCAATAAAAAGAATCTGAATATCGAAAACAAAAAAAAACTCGAGATTTGTTATTCAATAAAACAAATCTGAATATTGAAAAACAAAAAACTCTTGATTCGTTATTCAAAAAATAAATTTTCAATAACGAAAAACAAAAAAAAATCGAGATTCGTTATTCAACAAAAAAATCTGAATATCAAAAAACAAAAAAATCGAGATACGTTATTCAAAAAATAAGTTTTGAACTTCGAAAAACAAAAAACTCGAGATTCGTTATTCAACCAAAAAAATCTGAATATCGTAAGAACAAGAAACTCGAGATTCGTTATTCAAAAAATAAGTTTTGAATGTCGAAAAACAAAAAACTCGAGATTCGTTATTCAACAAATAAAATCTGAATATCGAAAAACTAAAATCTCGAGATTCATTATTCAAAAAATAAGTTTTGAATGTCGAAAAACAAAAAACTCTGAAATTCTTATTCAAAAAATAAATTTTTAATATCGAAAAACAAAAACAAAAAATCGAGATTCGTTATTCAACAAAAAAAAGATGAAAATCGAAAGACAAAAAAATCGAGATTCGTTATTTAAAAATAAGTTTTGAATGTCGAAAAACAAAAAAAATCAAGATTCGTTATTCAACAAAAAAAGATGAATATCGAAAAACAAAAAACTCGAGATTCGTTATTCAAACAATAAATTTTGTATGTCGAAAAAACAAAAAACCCGAGATTCGTTATTCAACAAATAAAAAATGAATATCGAAAAACAAAAAACTCGAGATTCGTTATTCAACAAAAAAAATCTGAATATCGAGAAACAAAAAACTCGAAATTCGTTATTTAAAAAACAAGTTTTGAATGTCGAAAAACAAAAAAACTCGAGATTCGTTATTCAACCAAAAAAATCTGAATATCGAAGAACAAGAAACTCGAGATTCGTTATTCAAAAAATAAGTTTTGAATGTCGAAAAACAAAAAACTCGAGATTCGTTATTCAACAAATAAAATCTGAATATCGAAAAACTTAAAACTCGAGATTCATTATTCAAAAAATAAGTTTTGAATGTCGAAACGCAAAAAAACTCGAGATTCGTTATTCAATAAAAAAAAAATTGAATATCGAAAAACAAAAAACTCGAGATTCTTATTCAAAAAATATTTTTTTAATATCGAAAAACAAAAACAAAAAATCGAGATTCGTTATTCAACAAAAAAAATCTGAATATCGAAAAAAATAAAAAAATCGAGATTCATTATTTAAAAATAAGTTTTGAATGTCGAAAAACAAAAAAAAATCAAGATTCGTTATTCAACAAAAAAAAAAATGAATATCGAAAAACAAAAAACTCGAGATTCGTTATTCAAACAATAAATTTTGAATGTCGAAAAAACAAAAAACTCGAGATTCGTTATTCAACTAATAAAAATCTGAATATCGAAAAACAAAAAACTCGAGATTCGTAATTCAACAAAAAAAATCTGAATATCGAGAAACAAAAAACTTGAGATTCGTTATTTAAAAAATAAGTTTTGAATGTCGAAAAACAAAAAAACTCGAGATTCGTTATTCAAGAAAAAAAATCTGAATTTCGAAAAACGAAAAACTCGAGATTCGTTATTCAAAAAATAAGTTTTGAATGTCGAAAAACAAAAAAACTCGAGATTCGTTATTCAAGAAAAAAAATCTGATTTTCGAAAAACGAAAAACTCGAGATTCGTTATTCAAAAAATAAGTTTTGAATGCCGAAAAACAAAAAACTCGAGATTTGTTATTCAACAAAAAAAAAATCAATATCGAAAAACTAACTCGACATTCGTTATTCAAACAAATAAGTTTTGAATGTCGAAAAACAAAAAAACTCGTTATACAATAAAAAAAATCGGAATATCGAAAAACAAATAACTCGAGATTCGTTATTCAAAAAATAAATTTTTAATGTCGAAAAAAAAAACAACTCGAGATTCGTTATTCAACAAAAAAAGTCTGAATATCGAAAAGCAAAAAACTCAGATTCGTTATTCAAACAATAAGTTTTGAATGTCGAAAAAAAAACAACTCGAGATTCGTTATTCAATAAAAAGAATCTGAATATCGAAAACAAAAAAAACCTCGAGATTTGTTATTCAATAAAACAAATCTGAATATTGAAAAACAAAAAACTCTTGATTCGTTATTCAAAAAATAAATTTTCAATAACGAAAAACAAAAAAAATTCGAGATTCGTTATTCAACAAAAGAATCTGAATATCAAAAAACAAAAAAATCGAGATACGTTATTCAAAAAATAAGTTTTGAACTTCGAAAAACAAAAAACTCGAGATTCGTTATTCAACCAAAAAAATCTGAATATCGTAAGAACAAGAAACTCGAGATTCGTTATTCAAAAAATAAGTTTTGAATGTCGAAAAACAAAAAACTCGAGATTCGTTATTCAACAAATAAAATCTGAATATCGAAAAACTAAAATCTCGAGATTCATTATTCAAAAAATAAGTTTTGAATGTCGAAAAACAAAAAACTCGAGATTCTTATTCAAAAAATAAATTTTTAATATCGAAAAACAAAAACAAAAAATCGAGATTCGTTATTCAACAAAAAAAAGATGAATATCGAAAGACAAAAAAATCGAGATTCGTTATTTAAAAATAAGTTTTGAATGTCGAAAAACGAAAAAAATCAAGATTCGTTATTCAACAAAAAAAAGATGAATATCGAAAAACAAAAAACTCGAGATTCGTTATTCAAACAATAAATTTTGAATGTCGAAAAAACAAAAAACCCGAGATTCGTTATTCAACAAATAAAAAATGAATATCGAAAAACAAAAAACTCGAGATTCGTTATTCAACAAAAAAAATCTGAATATCGAGAAACAAAAAACTCGAGATTCGTTATTTAAAAAACAAGTTTTGAATGTCGAAAAACAAAAAAACTCGAGATTCGTTATTTAAGAAAAAAAATATGATTTTCGAAAAACGAAAAACTCGAGATTCGTTATTCAAAAAATAAGTTTTGAATGTCGAAAAACAAAAAAACTCGAGATTCATTATTCAAGAAAAAAAATCTGATTTTCGAAAAACGAAAAACACGAGATTCGTTATTCAAAAAATAAGTTTTGAACTTCGAAAAACAAAAAACTCGAGATTCGTTATTCAACCAAAAAAATCTGAATATCGTAAGAACAAGAAACTCGAGATTCGTTATTCAAAAAATAAGTTTTGAATGTCGAAAAACAAAAAACTCGAGATTCGTTATTCAACAAATAAAATCTGAATATCGAAAAACTAAAATCTCGAGATTCATTATTCAAAAAATAAGTTTTGAATGTCGAAAAACAAAAAACTCGAGATTCTTATTCAAAAAATAAATTTTTAATATCGAAAAACAAAAACAAAAAATCGAGATTCGTTATTCAACAAAAAAAAGATGAATATCGAAAGACAAAAAAATCGAGATTCGTTATTTAAAAATAAGTTTTGAATGTCGAAAAACAAAAAAAATCAAGATTCGTTATTCAACAAAAAAAGATGAATATCAAAAAACAAAAAACTCGAGATTCGTTATTCAAACAATACATTTTGTATGTCGAAAAAACAAAAAACCCGAGATTCGTTATTCAACAAATAAAAAATGAATATCGAAAAACAAAAAACTCGAGATTCGTTATTCAACAAAAAAAATCTGAATATCGAGAAACAAAAAACTCGAGATTCGTTATTTAAAAAACAAGTTTTGAATGTCGAAAAACAAAAAAACTCGAGATTCGTTATTCAAGAAAAAAAATATGATTTTCGAAAAACGAAAAACTCGAGATTCGTTATTCAAAAAATTAGTTTTGAATGTCGAAAAACAAAAAAACTCGAGATTCGTTATTCAAGAAAAAAAATCTGATTTTCGAAAAACGAAAAACACGAGATTCGTTATTCAAAAAATAAGTTTTGAATATCGAAAAACAAAAAACTCGAGATTTGTTATTCAACAAAAAAAAATCAATATCGAAAAACTAACTCGACATTCGTTATTCAAAAAATAAGTTTTGAATATCGAAAAACAAAAAAACTCGTTATACAATAAAAAAATCGGAATATCGAAAAACAAAAAACTCGAGATTCGTTATTCAAAAAATAAATTTTTAATGTCGAAAAACAAAAAAAAATCGAGATTCGTTATTCAACAAAAAAGTCTGAATATCGAAAAGCAAAAAACTCAGATTCGTTATTCTAAAAATAAGATTTGAATGTCGAAAAACAAAAAACTCGAGATTCGTTATTCAATTAAAAAAATCTGAATATCGAAAACAAAAAAAAACCTCGAGATTTGTTATTCAATATAAAAAATGAATATCGAAAAACAAAAAACTCGAGATTCGTTATTCAACAAAAAAAATCTGAATATCGAGAAACAAAAAACTCGAGATTCGTTATTTAAAAAACAAGTTTTGAATGTCGAAAAACAAAAAAACTCGAGATTCGTTATTTAAGAAAAAAAATATGATTTTCGAAAAACGAAAAACTCGAGATTCGTTATTCAAAAAATAAGTTTTGAATGTCGAAAAACAAAAAAACTCGAGATTCGTTATTCAAGAAAAAAAATCTGATTTTCGAAAAACGAAAAACACGAGATTCGTTATTCAAAAAATAAGTTTTGAACTTCGAAAAACAAAAAACTCGAGATTCGTTATTCAACCAAAAAAATCTGAATATCGTAAGAACAAGAAACTCGAGATTCGTTATTCAAAAAATAAGTTTTGAATGTCGAAAAACAAAAAACTCGAGATTCGTTATTCAACAAATAAAATCTGAATATCGAAAAACTAAAATCTCGAGATTCATTATTCAAAAAATAAGTTTTGAATGTCGAAAAACAAAAAACTCGAGATTCTTATTCAAAAAATAAATTTTTAATATCGAAAAACAAAAACAAAAAATCGAGATTCGTTATTCAACAAAAAAAAGATGAATATCGAAAGACAAAAAAATCGAGATTCGTTATTTAAAAATAAGTTTTGAATGTCGAAAAACAAAAAAAATCAAGATTCGTTATTCAACAAATAAAGATGAATATCGAAAAACAAAAAACTCGAGATTCGTTATTCAAACAATACATTTTGTATGTCGAAAAAACAAAAAAAACGAGATTCGTTATTCAACAAATAAAAAATGAATATCGAAAAACAAAAAACTCGAGATTCGTTATTCAACAAAAAAAATCTGAATATCGAGAAACAAAAAACTCGAGATTCGTTATTTAAAAAACAAGTTTTGAATGTCGAAAAACAAAAAAACTCGAGATTCGTTATTCAAGAAAAAAAATATGATTTTCGAAAAACGAAAAACTCGAGATTCGTTATTCAAAAAATTAGTTTTGAATGTCGAAAAACAAAAAAACTCGAGATTCGTTATTCAAGAAAAAAAATCTGATTTTCGAAAAACGAAAAACACGAGATTCGTTATTCAAAAAATAAGTTTTGAATGTCGAAAAACAAAAAACTCGAGATTTGTTATTCAACAAAAAAAAAATCAATATCGAAAAACTAACTCGACATTCGTTATTCAAAAAATAAGTTTTGAATATCGAAAAACAAAAAAACTCGTTATACAATAAAAAAATCGGAATATCGAAAAACAAAAAACTCGAGATTCGTTATTCAAAAAATAAATTTTTAATGTCGAAAAACAAAAAAAAATCGAGATTCGTTATTCAACAAAAAAGTCTGAATATCGAAAAGCAAAAAACTCAGATTCGTTATTCTAAAAATAAGATTTGAATGTCGAAAAACAAAAAACTCGAGATTCGTTATTCAATTAAAAAAATCTGAATATCGAAAACAAAAAAAAAACTCGAGATTTGTTATTCAATATAAAAAATCTGAATATCGAAAAACAAAAAACTCGTGATTCGTTATTCAAAAAAAAAAAATTCAATAACAAAAAACAAAAAAAAATCGAGATTCGTTATTCAAAAAAAAAATCTGAATATCAAATAACAAAAAAAATCGAAATTTGTTATTCAAATAATAAGTTTTTAATGTCGAAAAACAAAAAAATCGAGATTCGTTATTCAACAAAAAAATCTGAATATCGAAAAACAAAAAATCGAGATTCATTATTCAAAAAATAAATTTTGAATGTCGGAAAACAAAAATATCGAGATTCGTTATTCAACAAAAAAGTCTGAATATCGAAAAACAAAAAACTCAAGATTCGTTATTCAACACAAAAAAATTGAATATCGAAAAACAAAAGACTCGAGATTCGTTATTCAACATATAGGTTTTTAATATCGAAAAACAAAAAAATCGAGATTCGTTATCCAACAAATAAGTTTTGAATGTCGAAAAACAAAAAAAATCGAGATTCATCCGGAATCATTCTGTATGTGAAATTTGGTTGATCGTCCCTCCAGCGACACTCGTTATCCGATGACCTTTCCGCCGGCAACACCCGTAATACGACAAAGTGTACCAGAGTACAGAGGTCAGTAATACAGCAAAAGAACAAAAACTGCGATAAACAATCTTAAGTGGGGTGGTATTAGTAGGCTGGCCATCAGGCTTTTAAAATCCAGTGAGATTGCATGTCTATGATGTTGATCGTCCCGTCAGCAACACTCGTTATC
Organism: Cyrtodaria siliqua; assembly: GCA_037043455.1. NCBI lineage: Eukaryota > Metazoa > Mollusca > Bivalvia > Adapedonta > Hiatellidae > Cyrtodaria > Cyrtodaria siliqua. The sequence continues at coordinate 10,287 of JAWPHD010013191.1, forward strand.
CGACGACCAGACGTCTTTTTTAATACTTTCGAAATTTCAGTCATACAAAATTGTGATCAACGGTCTCAAGTGAGGTGATTTTAGTAGCACTACCAAAAGGCTTTAAAAACCCGCTTTGCCGGCCTGTCTATGAGGTTGATCTGCCCGCCGGCAACACTCGTTATCCGACGATCAGACGTCTTTTTTTACTACTTTCGAACTTTCAATCATACAGCAGTAGAACCAAAATGGTGATCAACGGTCTCAAGTGGTGTGATTTTAGTAGTACTACCAAAAGGCTTTAAAAAACCGCTGAGCTCGCGTGTCTATGTGGTTGATCTGCCCGCCGGCAACACCCAAAACCCGACAAAAACGTCATTTCGAGTCTATTTCAGTGCAAACTTCAGTAACACAGCAGTAGAATTAAACCGTTGATAAAGAATTTCAAATAGGGTGATATTAGTAGGTCGGCCATCATGCTTTAAAAAACCGCTGAGACGACGTATCTATGAGTTTGATTTTTCTGCCGGCAACACCCGTAATCGGACAAAAAACGCATGTTCAAATGTACCGCTGTACACACTTCAATACTACAGTAGTAGAACAAAAACTGCGATAAACAATCTCATGTGGGGTGGTATTAGTAGGCTGACCATCATGCTTTTAATATCCAGTGAGACTGCATGTCTATGTTGTAGATCTGCCCGCCGGCAACACTCGTTATCCGACGACCAGACGTCTTTTTTATTACTTTCGAACTTTCAATCATACAGCAGTAAAACCAAAATGGCGATCAACGGTCTCAAGTGGTGTGATTTTAGTAGAATTACCAAAAGGCTTTAAAAAACCGCTGATCTCGCGTTCTATGTAGTTGATCTGCCCGCCGGCAACACCCAAAACCCGACAAAAATGTCATTTCGGGTCTATTTCTGTGCAAACGTCAGTAACATGGCAGTAAAATTAAAATTTTGATACGGAATTTCGAATAGGGTGATTTTAGTAGGTCGGCCATCATGATTTTAAAAACCGCTGAGACCACGTATCTATGAGTTTGATGTTTCCGCCGGCAATACCCGTAATCGGACTAAAAACGTATGTTCAAATGTACACTGTACACACTTCAGAACCACAGCAGTAGAACAAAAACTGCGATAAACAATCTCATGTGGGGTGATATTAGTAGACTGACCATCATGCTTTTAATATCCAGTGAGACTGCATGTTTATGTTGTTGATCTGCCCGCCGGCAACACTCGTTATCCGACGAACAGACGTCTTTTTTATTACTTTCGAACATTCAATCATACAGCAGTAAAACCAAAATGGCGATCACCGATCTCAAGTGGTGTGATTTTAGTAGTACTACCAAAAGGCTTTAAAAAAACGCTGATCCCGCGTATCTATGTGGTTGATCTGCCCGCCGGCAACACCCGTAACCCGACAAAAAAAGCCATTTCGAGTCTATTTCAGTGCAAACTTCAGTAACACAGCAGTAGAACTAAAACGTTGATAAAGAATTTCAAATAGGTCGATATAAGTAGATATAAGTAGATCGGCCATCATGCTTTAAGAAATCGCTGAGACCCCGTATCTTTGATTTTGACGGCAACACCCGTAATCCGACAGAAAACGTATGTTCAAATGTACCGGTGTACATAATTCTGTACTACAGCAGTAGAACAAAAACTGCGATAAACAATCTCAAGTAGGGTGATATTAGTAGGTTGGCCATAAGGCTTTTAAAATCCGTGAGACCGCATGTCTATGAGGTTGATCTTCCCGCCGGTGACATTCGTTATCCGACAACAGACCTATTTTGTTTAATAAGTTTCAACTGTAACAGTTGAGAACGAAGTGCGAAAGAGGTTGTCTATAAAACATGATGGTTAAAAATGGAAAGTAGAAACAACAATAGATGTTGATGGTAGTGCTTCTACTGCTCTACTGCATTTACTGCTAGCAGTATATACTGCTACTGCTGATGATACTACTAGTAGTAGCTACTGCTACTGCTCCTACAGCTAGCAGTAACTAAAAAGTCACAGCATTAACGGTAGGGAAACAAATATATATACTTCATATTGGCGAAGCGGTTGTGTTATAAAACATGATGGTAAAAAATTTAACGTAAAAAGAAAAAGAAATACTTGCGAGATGAGAATACCTATTGAGATTGTGATGCTACTGCTTCTACCGCTGCTACTGTCCTACTGAGGTTACTGCCAGCAGTTAATACTGCTACTACAGCTACTGCTTCTACCGCTGCTACTGTCCTACTGAAGTTACTGCCAGCAGTTAATACTGCTACTACAGCTACTGCTTCTACCGCTGCTCCTGTCCTACTGAAGTTACTGCCAGCAGTTAATACTGCTACTACAGCTACTGCTTCTACCGCTGCTCCTGTCCTACTGAAATTACTGCCAGCAGTTAATACTGCTACTACAGCTACTGCTTCTATCGCTGCTACTGTCCTACTGAAGTTACTGCCAGCAGTTAATACTGCTACTACAGCTACTGCTTCTATCGCTGCTACTGTCCTATTGAAGTTACTGCCAGCAGTTAATACTGCTGCTACAGCTACTGCTTCTATCGCTGCTACTGTCCTACTGATGCTACTGCCAGCAGTTAATACTGCTGCTACAGCTACTGCTTCTATCGCTGCTACTGTCCTACTGATGCTACTGCCAGCAGTTAATACTGCTGCTACAGCTACTGTTTCTATCGCTGCTACTGTCCTACTGATGCTATTGCCAGCAGTTAATACTGCTGCTACAGCTACTGCTAGCAGTATATACTGCTACTGTTGTTACTGTTACTTCTACTACTAGCAGTATCTGAAATGTTACAGCAGTAACGGTAGAAAACAAAACATATAAACCATGATATTATTTGGCGAAGCAGTATAAACATATGATGGTTGCGAAATGGGTTGTCTGTTAAACATGATGGTGGGAAGTAGAAACAACATACTTGCGCAAAGAAAACATACTTACGATGACTATTGATTCTACTGCTGTAACTGCTAGCAGTAGTACTGCTACTGCTTTTACTGCTGGCAGTAGTTAGTAGTAGCAGTAGCAATAGCAGTAGAAAACATATGATGGTTGCGAAATAGGTTGTTTGGTAAACATGATGGTGGGAAGTAGAAACAACATACTTGCGCAAAGAAAACATACTTACGATGACTATTGATTCTACTGCTGCTACTGCTGGCAGTAGCTACTGCTACTGCTTTTACTGCTGACAGTAGTTAGCAGTAGCAGTAGCAATAGCAGTAGAAAACATATGATGGTTGCGAAATAGGTTGTTTGGTAAACATGATGGTGGGAAGTAGAAACAACATACTTGCGCAAAGAAAACATACTTACGATGACAATTGATTCTACTGCTGGCAGTAGCTACTGCTACTGCTGCTACTACTGGCAGTAGCTACTGCTACTGGAACAATCACATATTTTTTCAAAACTTTTCAAAATACTCTCCTTTAAAATGTATACATTTTTGCCAACGGGATACCCAGTGAATCACGATAGTCATCCTTAGGAATTTCGTACAGAACATTCAACACTTTCGTACGGAGTTCTGAAAATGAATTCATTTTTAGTCATCATTAGGAATTTCGTACAGAACATTCAACACTTTCGTACGGAGTTCTGAAAATGAATTCATTTTACGCCCCGCAAATCCCGTTTCAATGTCTATGTGACTTGTCGTCGCTTTCGATGTGTGAGGTGGCGCATTGTCATGGTGCAGGATGAAATTGGCCAACTTCCCCGGGCGTTTCCGACGCATGGCTCTCAGGAAGTGTCGTCTAAGAACCTGAAAACAGAAAAAAAGTTTCTACATGTAACTGGGTACTATGAAATCACAATTCTTTATCAATAAATAATATATTTAATAAGATTAAAATTTCAAACTACTAACCTTTTATAATAGGCTGAATTAATTGTCTGTCCAATGGGCACTGCATGTGTCAGAACAACGCCTTCCACGTCGTAGAAGACGATAAACATTTGCTTTCTGCTGCGACGGAGAAGCTGGTGTTTTCCAAACACATGAAGCTTGTTTTGTTTCAGGGTCGAACAGCGGTATCCATGTTTCATCTACTGTCACTATACTGTTGATGAATGCTTCTCCTAGTGTGTGGTATTGATGCAAAAAGTTCCTAGCAGCTTCAACTCGACTTTTCTTTTGTTCACTATTTAACAGTTTTGGAATTCAACGTGCTGCCACTTTTCTCATATTTAACTTTTTCTTCAAGATTGTATGGACAGTTCCATATGACAAGTTCAGTTTATCACATATTTCTCTGACAGTTAACCGCCTGTCGCTGTTGATGAGATCTTTTACTCTTTGAACGTTCTTATCATTCGTCGACGTCACTTTACGCCCACTTCGCGGTAGATCACTAGCCTTTTCCTATCCATTGTTGAATCTGTTATACCATACATAAATCCTAGCTTTTGACATGACATGCTCACCAAAAGTACACTGAATCTCACGAACAACTTCATTTTTACTTTTTTTCTTCAAAACTAATTTTTTTATCGCGAACCTTTGGTCTTCCGCCATTTTTTGTCACCATGGAACGGTAACACGTGCGTGACGTAACGCATGACGTCACAACCCGTGTATGACGTCATCACAAGTACGGCTAGTCTTAATTGACCATACTTAACAATTTTCATCAAATTACAATTGCTAGTATGAAAACTGTAAGGGTTTCAAATTGCGTGAAAATGGTGAAAAACCTGCAAAATGCCCCGCCTAAGCATATTGAGCGTTGCCTTAGCAACCGTAGTTTTTAGCGTTATGTCGCTACAATCCTGAATAATTAGCGATACATTGCTAATATATGTAACTACTTCCGGCTAAAGTTTGATAAGATCGATATGATCATAACAAAGATATTAGCATTTTCTCGTTATTTATTGATCAACCCTCGTAGAAACAACATACTTGCGCAAAGAAAACATACTTACGATGACAATTGAATCTACTGCTGCTACTGCTGGCAGTAGCTACTGCTGCTACTGCTACTGCCAACTTCACGTTCAATAATCTTAGGTATCTTAACTCCAATTATTTTTTTCGGAATGTCTCACGTTGCTTGATAGTTGGTCATACGTATTGTTGTTATTGATGAACAGCACTTAACGGTAACTTTACCAAGGTCTAGGTTATATTTTGATTTATATTCATAAAACTTAAACTTGGTTAGGTAACGTAACCCTGTTTATAACTATTATTAACTTTTTCTGAGTGCCACCTTTCTTTGTTTGATAGTTAATCATATGCATTGTTGGCATTAGTGCTCATCACTTAACACCAATACTACCAAGGTCAAGGTCATCTTTTGCGTTAGTGTCACAAAACTTAGCCCTGGTTAGGTAGCTTAACCTCAGTTTTCTTCTGAATGCCTCATTTCTTTGATACTTGGTCATATGTTTAGTTGTCATTTTTATACATTACTTAACACCAGTATTACCAAGGTAAAAGTCATATTTTCCGTGTTTTGTTTTCGCTAAAACATAACCTTGTTAGGTGATTTAACCTGAGTAAACATTTTTTTCTGATTACCTCACTTTAGTTCGTTTGATAATGGCTCATATGTATTGTCATTGGTGGCAGAGACATTCTCAGGTCGAGGTCTTGAATAATTTTAGTTCACTTGATCCGATGGCCCCTCAGAGTTGAAGTAAACTATTGGGGTCATTCTTCGTCCGCTTTCGTCCATCGTAGACTTTTAGTTTAAATAACTTCTCAGAAAACGTTTGACCAAATCTCACATACGGAATGATTCCAGATGAATAACGAATATCGAGTTTTTTGTTTTTCCATATTCAAAATGTTGAATAACAATCTCGAGATTTTTGTTTTGCGACATTTTCGAATCTCGAGTTTTTTGTTTTTCGATATTCAAAACCTATTTTTTGAATACTGAAACTCGAGTTTTTTGTTTTTCGACATTCAAAACTTATTTGTTGAATATCAAATTTCGAGTTTTTTTGTTTTTCGATATTCAAAATGTATTTGTTGAATAAAGAATCTCGAGTTTTTTGTTTTCGATATTCAAATTTATTTTTGTTGAATAACGAATCTCGAGTTTTTTGTTTTTCGATATTCAGATTTTTTTGTTGAATAACGAATCTCGAGTTTTTTGTTTTCCGACATTCAAAACATTTTTTTTGAATAACGAATCTCGATTTTTTGTTTTTCGATATTCAATTTTTTTTGTTGAATAACGAATCTCGAGTTTTTTGTGTTTCGATATTCAACATTTATTTGTTGAATAACGATTCTCGAGTTGTTTTTTTCGATGTTCAATTTTTTTTGTTGAATAACGAATCTCGAGTTTTTTGTTTTTCGATAGTCAGATTTTTTTGTTGAATAAAGAATCTCGAGTTTTTTGTTTTTCGACATTCAAAACTTATTTTTTGAAGAACGAATCTCGAGTTTTCTGTTTTTCGATATTCAGATTTTTTTTTGTTAAATAACGAATCTCGTGATTTTTGTTTTTCGACATTCAAAACTTATTTTTTGATTAACGAATCTCGAGTTATTTGTTTTTCGATATTCAGTTTTTATGCTGAATAACGAATCTCGAGATTTTGGTTTTTCGACATTCAATCTTATTTTTTGAAGAACGAATCTCGAGTTTTTTGATATTCAACATTTATTTGTTGAATAGCGAATCTCGAGTTTTTTGTTTTTCGATATTCAAAATTTATTTGTTGAATAATGAATCTCGAGTTTTTTGTTTTTCGACATTCAAAACTTATTTGTTGAATAACAAATTTCGAGTTTTTTTGTTTTTCGATATTCAAAATGTATTGGTTGAATAACGAATCTCGAGTTTTTTGTTTTTCGATATTCAAATATTTTTTTTGTTGAATAACGAATCTCGAGTTTTTTGTTTTTCGATATTCAGATTTTTTTGTTGAATAACGAATCTCGAGTTTTTTTGTTTTCCGACATTCAAAACATTTTTTTTGAATAACGAATCTCGATTTTTTGTTTTTCGATATTCAATTTTTTTTGTTGAATAACGAATCTCGAGTTTTTTGTGTTTCGATATTCAACATTTATTTGTTGTATAACGATTCTCGAGTTGTTTTTTTCGATGTTCAATTTTTTTTGTTGAATAACGAATCTCGAGTTTTTTGTTTTTCGATAGTCAGATTTTTTTGTTGAATAACGAATCTCGAGTTTTTTGTTTTTCGACATTCAAAACTTATTTTTTGAAGAACGAATCTCGAGTTTTCTGTTTTTCGATATTCAGATTTTTTTGTTTGTTAAATAATGAATCTCGTGATTTTTGTTTTTCGACATTCAAAACTTATTTTTTGATTAACGAATCTCGAGTTATTTGTTTTTCGATATTCAGTTTTTTTGCTGAATGACGAATCTCGAGTTTTTGGTTTTTCGACATTCAAACTTATTTTTTGAAGAACGAATCTCGAGTTTTTTTATATTCAACATTTATTTGTTGAATAGCGAATCTCGAGTTTTTTGTTTTTCGATATTCAAAATTTATTTGTTGAATAACGAATCTCGAGTTTTTTGTTTTTCGATATTCAGATTTTTTTGATTGAATAACGAATCTCGAGTTTTTTGTTTTTCGACATTCAGATTTTACGAATCTCGAGTTTTTTGTTTTTCGATTTTCAGATTTGTTTTGTTGAATAACGTATTTCGAGTTCTTTTGTTTTTCGATATTCAGTTTTATTTTGCTGAATAACGAATCTCGAGTTTTTTGTTTTTCGACATTCAAACTTATTTTTTGAATAACGAATCTTGAGTTTTTTTGTTTTCCGATATTCAATTATTTTTTTTGTTGAATAACGAATCTCGAGTTTTTTGTTTTTCGATATTCAAAATTTATTTGTTGAATAGCGAATCTCGAGTTTTTTGTTTTTCGATATTCAAAATTTATTTGTTGAATAACGAATCTCGAGTTTTTTGTTTTTCGATATTCATATTTTTTTGATTGAATAACGAATCTCGAGTTTTTTGTTTTTCGACATTCAAAACTTATTTTTTGAATAACGAATCTCGAGTTTTGTGTTTTTCGATATTCAGATTTTACGAATCTCGAGTTTTTTGTTTTTCGATATTCAGATTTGTTTTGTTGAATAACGTATCTCGAGTTTTTTTTTCTTTCGATATTCAGATATTTTTTTGTTGAATAACGAATCTCGAGTTTTTTGTTTTTCGATATTCAACATGAATATCGAATGTCGAATATCGAATATCATGCTAACTTCTGGCCGCTACAATTTGTCTATAAATGGTTTTCCATACCTGCCGAAAAAAGTATCTAATAGGAAGATAAGTGCTTCACAAACTTCTTGGCAAATCCACATAGTGTAATTGTCTAAACTGCCGTTAGTAAAAATAGCTTTAATATTATTGCAGGCCAAAAATGTAGTATTTTCCCCAGCGAATGTTTTTTTAATAAGAGCAATAAGCTTGTCTTTGTTAAGGTGATGTGATAAGGTTGTATATAGTGTAGAGAAGTCATAAGTGCTAATAGATAAAACTTCACGTTTATTGCAAATTTTATCAATAACGTCTCCAATTTCTCCCAGAGGCCGTCATTCGATTGACCTCTGTCAACGTCTAAGAAAGTAGCCTGCGATCACATGATAATTTGGCACATGACTATAGCTAAAATATCAAAATGGCGAACAGAACTTCAACACCGTGACACCAACAACTATCGGCTGTTAAATAAGGTAAGAGCTATGTGATACTGGAAAGTGCTGGCAAACAAAATGCTGTACTGTAACCCTATGGGAACGATTTGGTGGTGCGTATTGTGAATGTTTTGACGGCGGAGTGATATGCCAAAGGACAACTTTTATTCTACATCAATATAATTCTGAGCATAATTTACTGTATATTGAAAACTTTCAAGCCGAAAAACTTTTTTCTTTTGTAATTTAAGCATTTCATATAAAGTTGATTCAGAAACATAATAGTGCAATCAAGAAATTTTGCATTCTCATCGTTTTTCTCGTTTGTCAAGATTCTTGGTATTTGATGAGACGTTGACAGAGATGTATGTTTATGCAAGGAACGACAACTCTGGGTAGAGATTGGAACGTCTCCTGAAAAGTCACGCGCGCACCAACATCCGGTATGCCGGAAAACATGCAAAACAATAGTAGCTGGCGGCGTCAACGCACAACATGTCTCAAATATGAAAGAAAAATAATTTATCGTGAGTATTCGGTTCAGATCTAGAATTTCGACCCACGGTACCTATATATACATACCTATATTTTCTATAGGCCAGGTCATAGCTCTACGGTAGGACCATAAGGGCTATGATTCTTCATAGTTGTGTCGCATAGTAGCAATGTGTTATGTTGTGTCGCATAGTAGCAATGTGTTATGTTGTGTCGCATAGTAGCAATGTGTTACGTTGTGTCGCATAGTAGCAATGTGTTACGTTGTGTCGCATAGTAGCAATGTGTTATGTTGTGTCGCATAGTAGCAATGTGTTATGTTGTGTCGCATAGTAGCAATGTGTTATGTTGTGTCGCATAGTAGCAATGTGTTATCCAATAATGTGATTACGTCCGTGTATCTTCTAACGTGTCACCAAGATTAAACAGCTGCAACTACCAACAGTGTTCATCTTAAATTCTGAATGGTATTACGGGTTTTTCTCTGAAGTGATAATTGCTTTCTAAACACGGCATCAAATCTGCCTTAAATCGCCGTGTGGGCATATTAGTAGTCTTAGCTGTTCTGACATCTTGAACTTGTTCTAGATTTGCGTCATTCATAAAAAATAAATAGAATTTGTATCGGTATAGTATTTAAGTACATATGGTAAGACAATGCGATATTCGTTTGCACAAGACAGCTGAATTGTTGTTTAACGGGCTATCAACACAGTATGATATATGTAATTGTTTGAGCTGCCCAAGAGAGAGAGAGAGAGAGAGGGGGAGAGAGGGAGAGAGAGATATCCGCGCTATAAACCCGCTGGAAATATTTTATTTCTTTAACATATGCGACAATACATGATTGCTCCCTTGCGTACTCGTTTATGCAACCCAATGTCCAACGAACACTAGTTTATTAGCACACAAAAACTTCCCTTCACGCCCCACCCTCTTCCCCGATCTCTCACAGAATTTTAGAATTAAGAATTAAAATATTTCCAGATTGTTTATATTGTCCCAGATAAAAACCTGTTGGGCGGGACTTGAAGACCATCGATGGGTTTCAAGTTATCGTCGCGTTTTTGTTTTTGTGTATTGCAGGTATTGCAGGTAGAGGGTACCTACGGGGAAATTGTCCTATGTTCACGTCGCGAGACGTAGACATGGGCTCATGTCTACGGCCCATTGACCAATAAAATCCCGAGAATGTTCTTTGCAGTATGACAAGGATTGTTATGTATTTTATATACACATTTTCGAGAGATTGAACATAATACAAACACATTCTCACAACTTACATTGTACGTCCATCTCCCTGCACCAAACGAAGAAAATATACAGCTTTGTCGTGTTTCGAGCAAGTTCAATGTGTTGTTTTGAACGTAACATTGCCAATCGTTGTTTTGGATGTTTTCCGACGTTGACAATCGTTTAAAATGACGTTGTAACGGTTGATGGACGAGACGTCAGAGGTTTTTATAGCTTTTTCAACAACTGCTCAATTGCCAATCAGCATTAAGTATTTTCATAAAGCATGTTAGATAGCTTTTTCAAAAACTGCTCATAGCCAATCAGCATTAAGTCTTTTCATAAACCATGTTAGATCTTATTTTTTACAATACCGTCATCGCTTGAAATGAACTACTTAATAAAAAAAACGATTTCGACATGAGCTGGTGAACATGAAGTTACAAATAAAGACATGCCTACATATGGGCGGCCAAACCCATCAAACCATATAACTTACTTAAGATGGTGTCTTTTGTCTCACGATTTAACAAATCAACAGTCCATTCAATCACTTTTGTCTTTTAATTTAACGTCTTATTAAACCATTTAATGTACTTTTTCAGACCGTTCAATATAAGTGTAAACCATTTGATGAAAACACGAATCGTTAAATAATATATGAAACCGTTTAATTAAAGCTTTCGAACCATCTAATAAGTTAACTCATCGAACAAAAATCCAAACCACTCTGTACCATTTTTATAACGATTTAACATTTCAATGGGTATCAACTGGAACCGTCTAGTGTCTTTTGAAATAGTTTAGTGAAAACAGCTGCGTGAAGTTGGCTCAACATACGACATCCGACATACGACATTCGAAAAACAACAGTCGAGGTGAATGTCATTTCACGCGACATACAACATTCGACATACAACATTCGACATAGACAATCGACATACGACATACGACATTCGAAAACGACATTCAATATGAATGTCGTTTCACTTGACTTACAACATTCGACTACAACATTCGACATTCGACATTCAAAAGCATCCTTCAAAGTGAATGTCATTGCATGTGACATACAACATTCGACATACAACATTCGACATATGACATTCGTTCGACATGCTACATTCGACATATGACATTCGGCATATGACATTCAAAAACATCCTTCAAAGTGAATGTCGTTTCACGTGACATACAACGTTCGACATACAACATTTGACATATGACATTCGACATACGACATTCGGAAACATCATTCAAAGTGAATGTCGATTCACGCGACATACAACACTCGACATACAACATTCGGCATACGACATTCGACATACGACATTCAACATTCGACAAACATCAGCTTTTTAAAGCCAACATTCAAAGCCCTAACACCGCTAGAACGCATTTTGCAGTAGTATTAGTAGCTGAATTTACGTCAGTATGTCGCTTTAAACGACATTCGGTGTGAATGTCGAATGTTGTTTGTTGTATATCGAATGTTCAATGCTGTATATTGAATGTTGTATGTAAAACGTTGAATCTTGAATGTCGTGTGTCGAAACTTGTATGTCGAATGTTGTATGTCGAATGATGTATGTCGAGTGTGTATGTCGCATGAAAGACATTTACTTTAAAACTGATGTGTGTTGTATGTTGAATGTTGTATGTCACGTGAAACGACATTCACTCTAAAACTGATGTTTGTAGAATGTCGCATGTCGAATGTTGTATGTCGAGTGTTGTATGTCGCATGAAACGACATTCACTTTGAATGCTGTTTTCGAATGGCGTAAGTCGAATGTCCAATGTCGTATGTCGAATGTTGTATGTAGTGTGAAACGACATTCGCCTTGAATGTTGTTTTTCGAATGTCATATGTCGTATGTTGTATGTCGCGTGAAATGACATTCACCTTGCATGTTGTATGTCGAATGTTGTATGTCGCGTGAAACGTCATTCACCTTGAATGCTGTTTTCGTATGTCATATGTCGAATGTCGCATGTCGTATGTCGAATGTTGTATGTCGCGTGAAATGACATTCACTTTGAAAGATGTTGTTGAATGTTGTATGTCGACTGTCGTATGTCGAATGCCGTATGTAGAATGTTGTATGTCGCGTGAAATGACATTAACCTTGAATGTTGTTTTTCGAATGTCGTATGTCGAATGTCGTATGTTGAGCCAACTTCACGCAGTGAGTAAAAACACAGATCATACAACATATCTTTTTAAAAAGCAAAACTCCATTTCATTTAGTGAATATTTTCAAACAGTGAAACGCATTGAAACAGTATCAACTGAAACTATTTAATGACGAACGAAACCGCCTTGTGGCGTTTTGCAATAATTCGGTATATACATAAACCATTTAACGAAACGCCAAGTAATTTAGTGATTGTTTTTTGAACGGTGATCAATCGGATCATCTTTTTTTCGCTGAAGTCACGATGTACCAGATATCATGTATGGACACCGATTCAACTTTCAAGGTCGTCAGAAGTTTTAAACTGCGTGGCGTAAGTATATCTATATCTGGTGTACAAATAATCTTTTTAAATCAACCTCATGAAGTTAAGCAATTAGTTAAAGAATTTGCATGTAATTGTTTTTTATCCCCACGTTGTCTACACAGGCACCCGGCATAGAGCTAGGACAGTAAAAGATGGACTTAGAGTGATTAAAATATTAATTAATTGATTTCTGGACCCTAACAAATGTTTATATATATAGAGAATAATCGACAGTCTCAGTGTGATATGAAAAATATGTCACGAGAACACGTTGTAATTTGGTTAAAAAACGAGTTCGAAGACGTTCGAAAAAGTTTTTTAACCGAATTCGAACTCGTTTTTTAACCAAATTACAAGGTGTTCGAGTGACATATTTTTTGCATCACACCGAGAATGTGGATTATTCTATTTATTATACCTATCAGTGTTTTTTTAGGGATATTTAATTGAAAAGACTTCCCCATCTCGCGCCCACGCAAGTCGCCTCGCGTATGAATACATTTGGCATATTTTGAAATGAACCGTTACAATTTGCTGCTTGAAAACAATAGCAATCTATAGTACCATTAAATACAAAAATGGTAAAAAGTAGTTCCGGCAAAGTGATATACCAGTGACGATATAGAAAAATGACATCGTCACTGGTGTGACGATATCACTTTTGTCTGATACTAAAAATATGTCACTGAGAAATCCTTATAAATCACTGATATGTATATAATAAATGTATATATATTATATACTGAAAGGCCAAAAAACACAAACAGTTCTATACTACTTGTTATTTCTCGGTACGTAAGATAGTTTGGGCAGCATAACCTGCTCATGTCACAATTAGAATTATACATATAACCAATAAGACATAAACTGTCATTCAGTCTCTCGTACTTTTGTGTACCAGAGAATCAAATATGGTAACTTGGGCGAATTTCAGTTCAATGACAGGAAGATGACACGGCTCTTACTAATCTATAGGTCTAACGTGGTGGCATGCGTTAAAAAACGCCTGTAACATAATGAGGTAATTAACTTGAACGGATACATGAAGCATCGAAACTGAAACATGTGCAATATAATTCCTGTTCGGTCAAGAGGACAAGATGGCTGCAGCCTGCAAACTGTTCTAAGGGGAAAATAAATTAATATCCATTTAATCCTACATTTAGTGAATGTTTGATTGGTGATAGGTTATTCCAGTTGTCGCATAGATTATATACTTGCACTTAGATGGTAGATTTTCTTAGTTAATAAATTATATCTCAAATATATCAAGTTTTTTTTTATATCATGAATTATATTTTTGATATCAAGAAATACAATTTTTGACATCAAGAAATGATTTCATGGTATCAACAAAATAAAAATTTCTTGATACCAAAAAAATGCATTTCTTGATATCAACAAATGCATTTCATATTATCAAGAATTACACTTATTTTGTGATATCAAATTTGTTATTTTGTTGATGTGTCAAAAATGTATTTCTTGATGTCAAAAAAATGTATTTATTGATGTCAAAAAAATGTATTTCTTGATATCAAAAAATAATTCATGATTTAAAAAAGTAATTATTGATAAATGTAGGATTAAATGGATATTAATTTATTTTCCCCTTAGAACATTTTGCAGGCTGCTGCCATCTTGACCGAGCCGGAATTATATTACACATGTTCATGATGATGCATGTTGAAAAGCACATAGACAACGTGGGGATAAAATACAGTTACATGCAAATTCTTTAACTAGTTGCTTAACTTCATGAGGTTGATTTAAAAAGATTATTTGTACACGTGGTTTAAAACTTCTGACGGCCTTGAACGTTGAATCGGTGTCCATACATGATATCTGGTACATTGTGACGTCAGCGTAAGAAAGACCCGTACGAGATACTGCGAAAGTTTAGCGAGATAATCCGATTGATCACCGTTCAAACACAATCACTAAATTACTTGGCGTTTCGTGAAATGGTTTATGTATATACCGAATTATTTCAAACGACACAAGACGGTTTCGTTCGTCATTAAATGGTTTCATTTGATACTGTTTCAAAAATGCGTTTCACTGCTTGAAAATATTCACAAAATGAAATGGAGTTTTACTATTTAAAAAGATACGTTGAATGATCTGTGATTTCAAAAGACACCAGGTGGTTCCAGTTGATACCCATTGAAATGTTTCATCGTGTTTTTGTTAAATGAGTTCATAACTTATTAGATGGTTCGAAAGCTTTCATTAAACGGTTTCATCTATTATTAAACGATTCTTGTTTTCATCAAACTGTTTACACTTATATTGAACGGTCTGAAAAAGTACATTAAATGGTTTGATAACACGTGAAATTAAAAGACAAAAGTGATTGAATGGACTGTTGTTTAACTTTGAGAAAATCGTGAGATAAGAGACATCATCTTAAGTAAGTTATATGTTTTGATGGATTTGGCCGTCCCTATAACGAAGAAATTGATTGAAATACCCGATTTCGACATGAGCTGGGGATCATGAAGTTACAAATAAGGGCACACCTACAAAGAAGAAATCGAGTGAAATAGAGACTGTGTAGCTTTAAGATACGTGATAAATAGAATTATCGAGGAATCGGACTTTGTTTGACGTCTTTTGAAGTGTTGGAGAAAATCGATTTTATAGCGCAATTAGAAATTGTATCAATCGTGGAAATTGCTGTTCAGTGCAGAATAGGTTGCATAGAGTAACTACAGTTGACACACAATGGCATCGGTTTCAAGTCGCATACACAAGAACTTCCAATATACAGGTACAACAATCAACACACAAGGACATAAGCTTCAAGTCGCATACACAGGAACTTCCACCACTACCGTACTACAGACAATACATGTCGCATACACGAGAACTTCTGTCACATACGTACTACACACAACACACAAAGACACCTGCTTCAGGCCGCATACACGAGAACTTCTACCACGTACGTACTACAGACAAAAATTGAAGACTCCAGCTTCAGGCCGCATACACGGGAACTCCTACCACATACGTACTACAGACAACACATGAAGACACCAGCTTCAGGTTGCATACACGAGAACTTCCACCACGTACGTACTACAGACAACACATGAAGACACCATCTTCAGGCGAGAACTTCTACCACATACTTACTACAGACAACACATGAAGACACCAGCTTCAGGCGAGAACTTCTACCACATACTTACTACAGACAACACATGAAGACACCAGCTTCAGGCCGCATACACGAGAACTTCTACCGCATACATACTACAGACAACTCACGAAGATGCCAGCTTCAGGCAGCATACATGAGAACAACTTCTACCACATACGTACTACAGACAACACATGAAGACGCCAGCTTCAGGCCGCATACACGAGAACTTCTACCACATTCGTACTACAGGCAACACATGCAGACACCAGCTTCATGTCGCATACACGAGAACTTCTCTCACATGCGTACTACAGACAACACACGAAGGTAAGAGCTTCAGGTCGCATACACGACTTTTGTCACATACGTACTACAGACAACACATGAATATACCAGCTTCAGGTCGCATACACGAGAACTTCTGTCACATACGTACTACAGACAACACACGAAGATACCAGCTTCAGGTCGCATACACGAGAACTTATGTCACATACGTACTACAGACAACACACGAAGATACCAAGTTCAGGTCGCATACACGAGAACTTCTGTCACATACGTATGTGACAGTGCTTTTTGTCCACACGGCGCTTTTTGTCCGCGGCGCTATTTGTCCGCATAAAATTTGAAAAATTGACGCTTTTTGTCCGCATGGCGCTTTTTGTCCGCAGAAAAAATGAAAAAGTGATGCTTTTTGTCCGCGCAAAATTTGAAAAAGTGACGCTTTTTGTCCGCGCGGCGATTTTTGTCCGCAGAAAAAAAAGAAAAAATGATGCTTTTTGTCCGCATGGCGCTGTTTGTCCGCACAAAATTTGAAAAAGTGACGCTTTCTGTCCGCGCGGCACTTTTTGTCCACATAAATTCAGATAAGTAACGCTTTTTGTCCGTGAGACGCTTGTAGCACTTGATAAAACTTCTTGTCAAAACTTGACCTGCCAATGTCCATAATACATATTTCGAGCCTATTGTATTTGGAGGGGGGGACATTTTGTATAGGTAACTGTAAATCACAGTTCGCCATACATTTTCATGAGCAAAGTGTGATATTCGACTTTTTTTCAGATAATGAGGCCCACCCAATAAAGTATTTGTGACCAGTACTAATAATAAGACATTAAAGAAATAGCCCTTGATTTAGTTCAAAATGCTATAGGCTATAGTTTGCCTTGTTAAGACGACGGGGCCTTCATTTTTCATTCGATCTTTACCAGATTGTTAATAATAGTTGTTTGTGATGACAACCCTTGATATAAGAGCCATTTAAGCAAGTAGAGCAACCACAGGCCCTCTTGGGACTCTTGTTATAATGTTTATGTTAATAAATTTGCCGACTTCTCAGTCTTGTCACGCATTACACCTACAACTTCAATTCATGTTAATGTTAAAACTTTTACATGAGAGGTTAGTTGATTTGCCAAGGCGATGCAACACACAATTAAATTGTAGTTCATGAAAGTCCCACTATTTGTTGTGTTACAGACAAACATCTGAACCGCTTACTTCTTAAATGTATATTAGTCTGTTTTATACGTGGCAAGTTAATGTGATAATGTAAAACCTAGAGTCGAACGAAATCGCTCGAAATAGCATAGCTGGAGACATAGGTGTTTGTGACACTTAATCATGAACAATTAAGTTTATTAAAATTTATACATATTTCTAAGTAAACAGAATTTTGTATAATAGCTTGTTTTTGCAAGTTCAGTATTGCAAACGTTCGTTGATTTTTTTATTACAATCTCATAGAGTAACGCTACTTATTTTTTGGTTTATTTGTATGACGTACATCTATATACATGTATATGTAAAGTTAAGGAGAGAATATTCGTTTGGTGTGTCTGTCCGTTCGATCGTCTGTATGTTCATTCCAAATTGATGCATTTCCAACGAATCCGTCTGTTTCCCACGGATTGTTTCGATTGTTACTTAAACAGGATGACTTAGTATATATAGAGATCACTCTTTATCGTCTTATCCTCAGAAACCGCTTTGTCAGTTTGGACCAAATTTCACATGGAATATCCTCAGGTCAATAGTTTTCAAACTTATTAAAATAAGATGATAGCAGTATTTAAGATGACCAAGGTAGAAACCTTCTCATGAATCACTAAACATAGTTCAAATGTTTATTATTGATCACATCATGCAGATTGTCAAGCTGATCAAATGAAGTACCAAGTGTACAATGAGTTTAAACTTTATATATTAGGAGTTTGCATATTTTATATATATACATGTACTTATAAAAGCAGAAAATTGAAACCTCTTCTTCTCTAAAAGTACAAAAGCTAGAGGCTCGTTCTTATGCATTTAGCATTAGTTTATAGTATGCTATCAAGTTTGTTTAGAAGATGATCATGTGTTCAAATTTAGCCTTAAACCAGGGTCGCGTGTTTTACGGGGTTGTAGCACTATTCTGGAACTAGATTAATTTAAACGTACTTTAAAAACCATGGAAAAGGTTGAAATAATTATCAACATATCATAATAAATACAGGAGATATGATATTTTAAAACATTTCAAAAATTCTCAAATGGAGGCAGCCATCTCGGATTGATGACGTCATTGCACCTTTTTACCATTCATTGCATATGAATTGATAAATATCATTTAAAACCAAAAATATCACTGTAAAGAGCATAGAGTATTCATATTTTGTTTTATAGATATTATTTAATACTTCTACTTTTTTAAACACAGTTTATTTTCTATTTTTCATATATAGGCGTGATGATGTCATCATTCATGTCATCATTCAAAAATGGCTGCCTTCATTGGAGTTTTTTACACTTTTTCAAAAGGTCATAGCTCCTATATTTATTAAGATATTTTGTAATTCTTTCAGCTTTTGCTACGGGTTTTAAAGCCCTTATCAATGAATCTAGTTCCAGAATAGTGCACCAACCCCTTTAAGCTTTTGATCCCTTACTTATTTCGTTCAAATGGTGACACACGCGCCTCACCAGACGGTGACAGTTTTATATAGGATTGTGTATAATCAGAAAATTCTTAAATAATAACGTCTGAAGGTACGGCAGTCAGAGTTATACTACTTAGCTTGTATTATAAGCTTATGTACTTTACCAAATTTGTTTCGTGTTTGATGAATTGAACATTTGAATTTTCCGCAGGGGCACCAGTTTAAAATAAAGTTGTATTAAAAAACGCTTTCAAATCGCCTTCTTTTTGTCATGTTAGTACAACATACTGTGTTATGTCTCTCATAATATTGTATCATTAATTTCACTTTTTTTCTTATTTCAATTCTTTGTTTAAATAGATATCATATATGTTAATGGGAATCAGAATGGCCAAGTTGTTTAAATCGTTTTTAACAAAGTTACCATGAAAATGGAATTACTATGATGTAACAGACTTTTATTGTAATTATGTTAGTTTACAAAGTATGCATTGTTCTATTTTTTAACACATTTTTTTTAATTATTTCTAATTTTCTGTACCATCTTTATATAACTCTCATCCAAAAGGACCATTATATTCAAGTTACTTGACTTACTGTGTGAAAACCACCTCACCTCAGTAAATGTCGACATCGTTGATAAAAACAAAAATCAAAAACGATTTTGAAATTGTATTTGGTTAAGTGTGTTTTTCAAGATATTTAAACAGTATTCCATGGTCAATGTAAGTTAAACTAGTATTTTATTGTTTCTTAATGAAACCATCTTGAAAAATAATTGTAATTAAATGTTAACATTCAACACGAAGGAAACGTTTTCTTAGCTTCGGAAGTACAACATTTAATACTTTTAAAAAACTTGGCCATTATTTTGTGATTGTGTTTTATACACTTGATTGTTTTTTGCATATCAAAACCAGACGGGTTTTACACATGTATATGTATTTCATATACGTATAGTGTTACCATAATTAAACAAATTTACTATAAAAAACACGCTGACATTGAACTACTCGGTAGCGCGGCGGATTTGTAACCCGAGGCCCCGGGTTCAATCCTCCGTGGTGCCACTGAGTTCCGTCAGTGTGTTCTTGGGCAAGACGCTTTCCCTTAGCCTCGTCCGTCGGATGGGGACGTAAACCGGGCGGTCATGTGTATCGGTCTATCCTCCGAGCACGTAAAAGAAACATAGGAATCTATTCGATAATAAGAGTAGGGCAGGATTCCTATATATCCTTCCACTCTCTCTGGGGCTGCTCTAAATAACCTATACTGTGTTGATGAGTCGTCAAACAACATTCAATTCAATTGAACTACTTTATGATACCTGTTACATATCGTTGTTGTATTAGTGTCAGGAATGTTTACATTTCTTTGCCCCGTGTGGTTCCCGGGTGCCCCCGTTTGGTCACGGGGCAAAGAATAGGGCCACTGCAGATCCCTTTGGAGGGGTAGGCAGAGGGGTAGAATCCCCCCAAATTCATGTTCATTTTATCATTTTTTGTTCATGTTTATTAAAGGTCTTCGTCATGATCCCTGCATTGTTTCAGGTGCTATCTCGCTCGCATCAAAAGAGCAGTGGCAGAAAAACAATAACGTGGCTCAAGCGTAAATGGAGTTTCAAAGATAGAATTTGCAGCAACTCTGCAGTTCAAGGTGAGAAGGTTCTAGGCCCATTTTCCATAATTTATCTCGATGTACATGGAAGATGAGCCTGGCATGTTCATGCCTTTTAGGCGCCATATAACCTTTTCATGTGTTAAAACCCCAATTCAATTCAATTACATTTCTTTACTCAATGTACATTTTACGCTTTGACGTGACTTACATTTTCTATGCGTTTCGTTTCCACTAGAATAAATTTTATTTGCTACATACATTTACAGAATTATTCAATTACTTTACTCATGTAAAATTTGAGCAAATACGATCTTACCCCTTTCGTAACATTCTAACTCTAGAACTTAAAAAAAAAAATAACCGGACATCCGTAAAATACTTATTGTGATACGACGTTTATTTGACTTCACTTCATGCGCGGAAAAATTATGTTTTTGAAATGAGAACTTATCTTTTTGATTTCGTGCATCGGCCAAATTGGTTACATATTACCTCACATTTGTGTGAGGTTATCTACTGTTAAATAAAACATAAATAGGGCTCATGTTCTAAATTTAAATTGAATGATATATTTGTTTTCGTTTTCGCATAAGTATGAATGATTTTTATGAACATTGAACATAGATCATTGCGAATATTCGGCATTGACGTGAACATCGAGTGACTGGTCAAAACATTTCGAGTATATGCGATTGATACTGCTTCTCGCCCAAGAGTGAAGTATTAATCGCACAAGAGAGAAAAAAATCGATACTTGTTTTGTACCATAGCCATTCAAAATCTTTAGAGCGATGGTACACATGTTATATATGAAATTGCACATTTAGTTGTTTATAATACAAATTTAAAAAAAAAAGGCATAAATGTGTCGCTTGAACCAACAAATAACTACACATTCCGGACACATGAATAAAAACTTCCGACGTTTTAGTTAAATTTTATTATTTATTTTAATTTTAATAGTTGATGTCGGTCACTAGAAACATAACTTATTTAGAGCAAAGTAGTCTCTTACTACAGGTATAGCCCCAATACGTGACAATGCATGGAAATAAGGTAATTTTGCAAAGGAATGGTCATGTTTAACTTTGTAAATTTTGGGATAATATTATTTTATAATCTTTTCAAATTATATTCATTTCCGATTTAAAATTACATGTTTTGATAACATTTGTCACGTTAAGACAATAGGCCTTCGTTTTTCATTTAATCTTTACCAAACTTTACCAGAGTGTTAATATTAATGCAAGCTCGAACAAGTTCGAAAACCAGTATGATCGGACCAGTAACAGCAAGGGTATGGCCCTTGAATAAGTTAAACATGTTATAGTTTACCTTGTTTAAATATTAGGGCTTTCTTTTCTTTTTCATCTGATTTTTACCAAACTTGAAAAGATTGTTATTAGCAATAAATGCTCAGAGAAGCTAAAAAAGCAGTCAGATCGGAACAGTCACTGGTCATGGCCCTTGAATTAGTTAAAATGCTCTATGTTGCCTCTTTTAGACAATTCATATTTTTTCATTGCCAAAATGTTGAGATTTTACTTTATTTTCATTAGGTGATACAATTTGTATTACTCGGTTTTTATCCTTAAATTCTGTAGTAAAATAAAAATCATTGACCGAGTAAAAAAGATAATAATTTTCAAGATTCCATTTTGAGTTGTAAATATATTGAATCAATTTACATAAACATGCATGAAATATGCAGGGTTTTAAAATAGTCACACTGTAAATACCTTAATTTTAACAATAAACTTGGTTGAACAGCAAGGATAAAGACCGAGTTTATCACCTACCAGAAGTTAGAGGTCTCAGGTTTCCTAGTCACTGATTGGTCAGTTTATTTTGAGGATGCATTATCAAAATTATAAATAGGGCCTTTATGTTTCATCCGATCTTTACCAAACTCTACCAGATTGTTCCTGTCAATAAAAGCTTGAACAGTTTCGAAACCAGCCAGTTCGGACTAGAACTAGGGGAGTTATGGCCCTTTATTTCGTTAAAAATGCCACATTTTGCCTCGTTAAAACGGTAGGGATTTATTTTTTTATCTGATCTTTACCAATCTTTTTCACATTGCTAAAGACTAATAAATGCTTGGACATGTTTTAAAAAACAGCCAGATAGGAAAAGAACAATAACAGCAGAGTCATGCCCTTGCTTTAGATAAAATGCTATTTTTCAACGAAACTTTACAGGGTTGATCATCATATCATCATCTTGTTCCAGTTTACAGATTTTTGATGAGTATGGGCTCTTTAGAGACCGCTTGTCAGGGATGATCAGTACCAAACCTAGTTGCATATATCATCACCATGCTTCAGTTGAATGATATTTGAAATAGTTATTGCCCTTTATACATAAACTTTATCTTTAGCCAGTAGAGCGTCCAAAGACCCTATTGGGCCTATTATCTTAAATGCGAGTGTTCATATAAGCTTTTAGCTCTACTGGCCAAACAGTAGAGCTTGTTGTCCGTCGTCCGTCTGTCTGTCTGTCCGTTAACTTTTGCCAATGATCCAAAAGTCGTGGGTTCGATTCCCGCCATTGCCATATGCGTTGTGTCCTTGAGCAAGACACTTTATCTGCATTGCTTAGTACTGGTTCTACCCAGGAAGACATCGAGAGTGATTCAAATAGGTCCATAGAGCTTTCGTTGCAATCGATGTAAAATAAATAAGTTTAAATATACAGGCAAAAAGGCCTTTTTACGACCTTTCATGATTTTATTTCCGAGATGCCAATACAATTTTGGGAGGTCATACTCTATTTTTGTTCTCTAGCCTAAGTTGTGGACTGGACACAAAGTACTTCTATCACAGTGTATATAAGGTCTTTGACCCCTTTAGTATGACCTTAACCTTTTACCAAAAGACCTGGGTGTTGCGCGTTTCGGACATTTGTGTGAAAATATTGTACCCCCAGAAAACGAAGTTTTTTTGTTGTGGTTGGGGTGGGGATATAGGAGTCACTGTACGGTCGGTTGGTCTGTTGCACAGTACTACTAATAAAGGCGACCATTCACTTGTCGCAATTGACGTGCGTACGACGCGAAACGCGCAAGGCCTTACGCGTGTCATAGGCGTGAGACGTTAAAATCGATAAAGTAGAAACATCGTAGGACCCCATCCACTTTCGCGTGACGTGAAACGCCGACGTGAAGCGTGACGCGAAAATCGATCGGGTACCGATTTTCACGCTCATGCCTCAGTTCACGCTCAGCTTCAGCAGCAAATGAGAATGGCGAATATGTAGAAAAACGCGTCCGTACATCACATCATATAGAGCAGTGTTGACTAAGAGGATGCTACCTCGCGTCAGCACAATCACGCCCAACGCTCAATTGAAACGTCACGCAGCATACACGCGCGTCAATCGCGCAAAGTGGATGGTCTACTGTAGTACGTTGTGGCACGAACTACTTCCACAGTTTTAAAGGGATTATAATGAAATTTTCATTCGCCATGGTCTAGGCCTTTCAGTTATGGGCCCTTGAACATGGATATTTCCATTTACTGTCATATAGGGATACATACAACCTTCTGGTACAAACTACTTCCTCAGTTTTGGAGGGATTGCAAAATACATAACTTTTGTTTGCCTTAGTTCAGGCCTTACGCAGTTACGGGCCCTTGAACTTAGATATTTTGATTTACTGTTATTTAGGGATGTTTACAACCTTGTGGCGCGAAGTACTAAACCTCCACAGTTTTGGAGGGATCGGAATGAAAGTAGGCAACCATGATCATCATGAAGTGTTCTTGTGCGTTATACAAGTTTCCTTCACCTCGGTCCAGGTCTTGCAGATTTATGGGCCTTTTAACTTCTATCTCAAATAGGGATATATACAAATTTATGGCGCGAACTCTTTCTTCGGTTTTCGTGGGATTGCAATGAAACTTGGCAGTCATGATTACCTCGAAGTGTAGATGTGCGTAACACAATTTTCGTTCGCCACGGTCAACGTCTTGCAGTATTATGGACCCTTGAGTATAGACATTTTGATTTACTGTCATATATAGGTACATGCAACCATTGTGTCGCAAACTACTTCCACAGTGTTCCAGGGATTACAATGTAACTAAGCAAACATGATCGCCATGAAGTGTACATGTGCCTGACACAATTTTCATTCACATCGGTCCACCCGTTTCAGAGTTATGGCCCTTGAACTTAAACACCTTGTATTGGTATATTTGGGTTACTGTCAAAGCGGTGTTTTGGGGGTATTGATCAGGTTTCGTGATAGCTTTAGATTTAAAATCCCCATAGTTGTCAAATGTATGGACCGGACACGACATTCTGACGAACGAGGGACAGACGGACAAAGGACCGGACGGACAGACCAACGCACAAATATACATGTACACGAGACCGCCATTTCGACAACTAAGTGGAGTTATCCGCAAGCGGGATCGAGCCATAACCCCACTACTATTGGCTCATCAATATGTTACAATTCACTTGTTTCGAAGTCTGAGCAGTACTTCCTTGATTTGTGATAATACAGACGGGCATGGCACAGAACTACAAATTGTATATTTTCCCCTACTTTATGTAGAACAGACACGGGTTGAAAACTTTAAATGCTTTCATTAACGATTTGTCGAAACTTACAAAATGCAAGTACTTTGACATCAGATGTTGGCGTATAACATTTTGATGTTTTAAAATTCAACTTACTACATATTTAACCATTTTCTACTCATTGTTGTTGACTAACAAGTAATCCATATATTTGGTTGAAAATATATTGCATTCGATGTTAAACATAGCAAGGTATAGGTATTCAGAATTATTCCGCCGCAATGTGACATTTTGAGCTTAACACAGTAATTTGAGCATGTATCGAATGAAGCTTGATAAGTTTACATTTTATTTAATATATAAGCTTCTTTATCTATTAAATAAAATGTCTCAAAATAAAATTTTAAACATATACATATTGAAATTTATATATTTTATAAATGGAATACGTGTTTCAGATTCATGAATGACGAATGAACTTAAAAGAAACATACGTTACTATTTGATAACATATGTTTCTACACTTCAAAATAAAATTACATTTTATATGGGGTAGCATGGGTCATTTTTGTTATTTTAATATGCATATTACAAATATTAACCATGCCTTGTATATCATATTTGCACTCAAAGCTTGGTAACGTATGTTTCGTGTTAAAAAGTGACCCCCCATTTTTTTCACCCATGGAAATTGCAGAAACGGGATACGTATAAATGTTTTAACCATGTTAATTTTATAAAAAAGCATATCTGTGTAGCATTTAAATGCCCCCATTGCTGTTGATTAAGACGACTAGTATGTTCAGTATCCACCGAAGTAGCGTAACGTATGTTTCACAGACATTTGGCGTCTTTTTTCAAATCAAGTATCTGACAACTTAGACCAGCAGGATCTAAACACTAAAGTATTTATTTAACACTTTCTATAGCGAGCATACCAACATAGCAAACATTTGCGTCCATATTGAACATGAAATACGACTAATACACGATGAAAACAGAAAAACTCGACTGGCGTCAGTAACGTATGTTTCATTTTTGGGTGTTTGAAGGCATGAACTGCCGATATTTACATCGTTTTTTTTCAGTCAATCAATCAATCAATCAATCAATCAATCAATCAATCAATCAATCAATTAATCAATCAATCAATCAATCAATCAATCAATCAATCAACCAATCAATCGATATTTATTTTATTATACCGACCACATGGAGGGGTGCCATTTCAAAATGTCTTACTCTGACGTCAAAACAAGGAGCCATCTGGTATAGCTTCACTTTGGGGTATAGGGAATTTAATATAATGGAGTGTTAACAGTGAGATATAATAATATTTACTTGGCCTGTAAACGTCTTTGTCTCTACAAAATCGCCAAACAGAACAGATATTACGTTCAATCAATCTTGGTTCTATGTTTGCTTGGTAAGGAACCTTTCAGACTACGCAAAATCAATCAAAGCACTGAAAGCACAGAAAGGCTGTGCAGCCTTTCAGAAGGACAATGGTTCACTCAATGACAAGTTTTTTTTATAAAATAGTTTGTTTTTATTGTGTATTCGCGAAACTTTGATGATTATGTTAAAAATGATTCGAGTTTTCTTAAACGACATACAAAGAAGAACATACCAGGTGATATTTAATTAGTTAACATTTAGCGAAAGTGGTTGTAACTTTTAGCGGAACCTAAACTTGTGTTACATATGGCACATATTTGTAACTTTTAGCGAAAACTGATTATAACATTTAGCGGAAAATTGTTACATTTGCCGACATTTTGTTACAAATGGCGTTCGTAATTTCGTTGTTGTTACCTTTGGCGCTTTGTCAAATTTAGGGTTGCTACAGTCACCATCGAATGTAAGTTAGCCTTGCCTTAATATATACTATTATTTAAACACTATACTAATAATACTCAGTTTTATCAAAAACAGACACAAAGGAGAATGAACTTGACATGTATATACATATTCAACTTAATATCCAATGTTCTTAGAGAAGCTTTACAACTACACCAGACACTTTCCAGTATATTTAATGACACCCCGTGTCTCGACACAACCTGTCACCTTGTCAAATAAATAAATTTCTCCAGAACAAGATTTAGTGTCGCTCTTCCACAAGTCCCATAACTATTCATCAACTATCAATCACAGTAGAAATATGCAGCTTACCAGTAATACCACTGGTGCATTACACTAAATTTAAAGCAAAACTGCTAGAGGCCAATCTTCAGATAAATATGGCATCTGAACTAATTTCTTCGTGCACAAAACTGCATCAATCCTGAACAAAAAACATTTCAAATGACTTAAGAAGAACCACGGAATCTATCATTCACAAACCCCATTCCGATTTGATGCCAATTATTATGATCTATACCTACGGTCGTCTCGTATTCCAGCATAGAGATGTGTTGCTTATGATTTATTACAGTATCATGCTGATAACACCATGACATAATTCTCAATGACTTGTTAATTAACACAACACGCTGACCAGATCTGTAACACACTATATTTGGTTTGGTTCCCTTATTCGTCAGGTATAAGACATATCTTAAGTTGAAGTTACCATATCCTCTAGGCTTGATATCTTGCAACAACTGATGGCAATTTAGATATAATTGACAAAAGCAAAATGCTCTACTGCTTAGATTTATCAGTTGAGCCAAATACAATTGACAAATGAATATTCTGTATGTGTATGACGTTAACGCACCACGTCGCACTCTTCCGTTCCTGGTACGTTTGTCGATTTAGTGTGTTTGACATACTTATCATTTGAAGCCTTGAGCTGACTTTGTGGCAGACGCGTGCGTCCCTAGATATATTGAAGTAGATCGAGTGCAAGAGGCGAAGTGAAACCCCAGCTTGCCTGCTCTCTGGAGTGAACACGAAGGCCTTTTGTGATTTAAAAAGTTACATTAGTGATCACGACAATACGACAAAATGTATTACTCGCATTTGCGTCCAGTGGACACCAGACAGACATGTACGAAACATCCAGCTTCTACTTTGTCTGTGGGAAAACACCAGCTTACCATTCTAGATGAAATGTTTGTCATTGCTGATGATCACGAAGTTCTGTTTTCATCATAGGAATAAGTATACATCAGAATGAACATGATAAGTATCGTTCATGGGTATCCGGTGAAGACAGGGAAATCCAACCCGAGGTATAAGTGTTTATCGGAACGGAGGCTCGGCCGAGGTTCCGATTAAAACAATCATACCGAGAGTTGGAATTCCCTATATGAACCGCTTTCGGTTTTCTTGCATACCGGACAAGGATATCCACCTTTCTTGCATACCGGACAAAGATATCAGTCATTTTACCGGGGCTAGATATTTCCATCTCACCCTAGGGTCGAGATAAAATTCACGCGCGCCAACATCCGGTATGCCGGAAAGCATGGAAAACGTTAGTACCTAGCGGCGTCACGCACAGCATGTCTCTGATATGCAAGATAAAGAATCTATCATGGGTATTCGGTTCAGATAGGATATTCCAACCCTCGGTATAAGTGTTTTAATCGGAACCTCGGCAGAGCCTCGGTTCCGATAAAAACACGTATACCTCGGGTTGGAATTTCCTATCTTCACCGGATACCCATGAAAGATTCTTATATTCTTGCATACCGGACAAGGATATCTGTCATTTTACCGGGGCTAGATATTTCCATCGCACCCTAGGGTCGAGATAACATTCACGCGCGCCAACATCCGGTATGCAGGAACACGTAGAACGTTAGTAGCTGGCGGCGTCAATGCACAACATGTTTCTAATATGCAAGATTAAGATTCTATCATGGGTATTTGGTTCAGATAGGGAATTCCAACCTTCGGTATAAGTGTTTTAATCGGAAACTCGGCTACCGGATACCCTGAAAGATTCTTATAATCTTTTTCCAAGGGCCAAAATATAGAAAAATCTGGTACGTCCAAAATGACGGATATTCATATTTGATGGGTACAAAATGTCATGTTAATTAAAAAAAATGGGATGTTACGGTAATAACTGGATGTGTACTACTTTCTTTTAACAGTCGGAAAATAGAAAATAATTTAAAAACACGCTATGTTACGGACATTACAAGAACGAAACATTATTAACATCATGAGGACATATGTGATTGTCTGTGATACATGTACGGTTTGGAATAATTTTCGTATGTAACATCATTAATGTTCTTAATAAAACAATGTAACGAAAATTACGGTAACGTAGGCATAGAAACGCAGATATCCAAGGTATAAAAAGTAAGTGAAACGAAAGTTGTATTATAATAGGCATGAATAATGAAGAAAAATTAAAATACAAACCTTTACTTCCATATATTTTAGTCTTCAGTAAATATAATTATTGTTTTGTAGGTAACTTATTCTACACCATGTACACGATAAAATGGCAGAAAAGTTGCACAATACAACATACGTAATGGACTTCCAGAAAAGTAGGGCCTACACAATTTCCCCGGGGGAGGGAGGGTCTACCAAGTATAAGCTCTCAGCGTATAAGCTTTTTTTGTGTTGGTAAAATTTCTGTTCAGCTCAACTACATCAATTTGGACATATTCTTACCGCATAACTGGAAATCCTCCGCCTTAACTCTTATTACTGCCGATTCAGTACAGAAGGTGAGTTTCTCGAACGTGTCAAAGAAGCGATTTCATATGATGATTAACAATATTTTATCTCTGCCATATAATGATATAGAACATTACTGAAAAAGTTAAAAGAACGTACACAATTTTACCTCATCTTAAGATTTTCGGCGAACAAAAAGCGTAGTTTTAAGAGAGGCATATAGTAGTCACACCGTCCGTATGTCAGTCCGTACGTCCGCACAATCGTGTCCTGTGAATAACTCTGAAATAACCTGACAAAATCCAGGTCCGTGGCTTTAAGGTCAAGCTCACATTTAAAAGTAAAAGGTCAAAACCACATTGGGGGCATCAATTTTTCTGAATTTAAGTGAACAAAAAGCGCCGCGCGGACAAAATGCGTCACTTTTTTCAGATTTTAGCGGACAAAAAGCGCCATGCGCACAAAAGGCATCATTTTTTTTCCATTTTTTCTGCGGACAAAAAGCGCCACGCGGACAAAAAGCGTCACTTTTTTCAGATTTTAGCGGACAAAAAGCGCTCTGCGGACAAAAGGCGTCACTTTTTCAGATTTTGTGCGGACAAAAAGCGCCATGCGGACAAAAGGCATCATGTTTTCATCTTTTCTGCGGCCAAAAAGCGCCGCGCGGACAAAAAGCGTCACTTTTTCAAATTTTGGGCGGACAAAAAGCTCCATGCGGACAAAAGGCATCATTTTTTCATTTTTTTCTGCGGACAAAAAGCGCCGCGCGGACAAAAAGCGTCACTTTTTCAAATTCTGTGCGGACAAAAAGCGCCGCGGACAAAAAGCGCCGTGCGGACAAAAAGCACGGCACATACGTACTACAGACAACACATGAAAACGCCAACTGAAGGTAACTTATCAATTACCATACACAGTTAACCAATAACCAGTGGACCAATTATTTAGACATGTACTGGATAGGGCATGGTCTGATCGAGATTGGGCGTAGCCAACGAGATAAGACTATACTCTATTTGTTTTGTAGCATGCCAACTTCATCTGTATGCCATACTCTAACTTCCAATATCTGGTATTTATTGTACACCAATTATTCATTCAGGTGATTTTTTCCCTTCAATGATTTACACCTATGCAAATACAAAGGAAATTTCACCGAACATCAAGACGTAAAAACAATTTTGTCACGATAATGTCAATAGTGTATTGTTTCGTTTAAAAAGTCCATTAAGACCATGAATTAAAAAATATAAACTACTAAATAATATTAGTTATTTGTGAAATCGGATACGAGAACTATTTAAGTAACGTCTTAAATGATATTTCTTATTTATATTTTATAATTAAAAGCTGACTATTATATAACTAGTGAAAATAACAATGAAATCAAGGTCAGTTGTACTGCTGCATGACATTTCTAGGACGAAAGAAGAGAACACAGTTCATATAAACCATGTCTATTTTCTGTTTTACATGCCAGAATGAGGAATGTGTGTAGTAATCTTAGTACCGATTTATACCTTAATCATTTCCGTGATTCACCCATTTGCGAGTGCGGGTTTGAAGAAGAAGCTGAACATTATATTTTCCAATGTAAGACTTTTTTTTCACATACCGGCTCCAACTGTTTCAATCCACTCGCCATTTACACCCGTTAAATATAAGAACAATCCTTTATGGTCGCGGCCAGTTAACTGACAGAGAAAATGAATCTCTCTTCGAAGCAGTTCAAACATATATACGAGAAACACATATGTCTACATAGGTCTCTAAGCTGCGTGAAATTGGCTCAACATACGACTTTCGGTATAAGCCATTCGACATACGACATTCAAAAACATCCTTCAAAGTGAATGTCGTTTCACGCGATATACAACATTCGACATACGACATTCGACATTCAAAATCATCCTTCAAAGTGAATGTCATTTCACGCGACATACAACAATTGACATACGACATTCGACATTTGACATTCGACATTCAAAAACATCTTTCAATGTGAATTCACATTGAATGTTGTTTTTGAATGTCGTATGTCGAATGTCGTATGTCGAATGTCGTTTGTTGAGCCAACTTCACGCAGCTGGGTCACTGACGTTTTCAACACTCGGTAAACACATACTGTGCCTGTATACTATAGTTTTGAACATGTTTTCTAGAAAACGTTCACGCGATTTTAAACTGACTGGAATTTAAATTGGGGTTAACTAGTCTTTCTCACTATTCTATCTCTCTTTCTTTCTCTATCATGTTTTCTCTTTATATGTTGAATACTTATTCAGCTTTTTTCTATCTCAGTGTATTTGCCATTGTATTTTATTACACTCAGCCATATACATTCGCAATTTTCAAAATGTTAACTGGGAAGGGTTTAATCTAATGTTGGGAGAATTTGTTACCCAACCCATTTGTCATTATAATTTGTCTTACGTATATATGTTTATATTTGCTCTGTATGTAAAATATTGGCAATAAACTATGTTTAAATCAAAATAAACCCTGTCTGGAAGATTCTTTAACAAAAACGTCCAGTTGTTTCGAACACAGGGTAAATGACCTTTTCGCATTTGTCAGGAAACAACTAATACAAGATTTTGAAATGAACAATACAAATGTCCAAATTAAATGGGATAACAATCACCATTATGGTAATTATTTCATCCTTTCAGGGAAACGAATATTGATCAAAAGAACACAATAACCATTAATTTTCTTCGTCCCAGCTTTATTCGACATCTTAGAACGATGATATAAATGCCGTGCCGTAAATTGCTATTTGAGGCAGACATACGTGCATTCAGTTTGTTATCGCTTATAGCCCAATGCCAGACTGGCAGTGAATTCCAATACGATGAAAAATACGACAATACTCTTTCAGTCGGCAATATTGCTTTATTTTCACTCACAATTATTCCGAAAATAAGAATCTTTCCATAAATAGCGAAACACTATCTTCATATATCCGGAAAACGCAAATTTGTGAGATAAATAATAACCAGCCGCCAATAAGGAGTGAACCGCATCACAGTTTAAATAGAAATGATGGTCTTACATGAGTGACTGTTTAACATTAAATGTATTACATAGTCGAATGCTATTCTATAATGAGAGGCTGTGCCGAGCATCATGTCAGTTGTATCCAACGAGATAAATGAATGAACATGAATGTGAGATTGTATATAATTAAACACCACATAACGTGCTTGTATGATGAAGTCATAACGTCGTATTATATTTTACTTCGGTCTTCCCCTAATCGTTCATTTTCATAATGAGTTTGAATGAAGAATGCAGAAATGGATTTGAGAGTTTAATGAAGAAATGGCTTTGAATGAAGAATTCAGAAATGGGTTTGAATGTTAAATGAAGAAATTGGGTTGAATGTTAAATGAAGAAATGGGTTTGAATGTTTAATGCAGAAATGAGTTTGAATGTTGAATGCAGAAATTGGTTTGAATGTTTAATGCAGAAAGGGGTCAGAATGTTGAATGTGGAATGAGTTTAAAAGTTGAACTCAGAAATAGGTTCGAAGGTTTGAATGCAAAAATGGGTTTGAATTGAATGCTGAACGCAGAAATGGTTTGAATGTTGATGCAGAAATCAGTTTCAATGGTGAATGCAGAAATGGTTTCGAATGATGAACGCAGAAATGGGTTTTAATGTTGAAGGCAGAAATGGGTTTGAATGTTAAATGCATAAATGGGTTTGAATGCTAAACGCAGAAATGGATTTGAATGTTGAATCCGGAAATGGGTTTTAATGTTGAAGACAGAAACATTTTGAATGTTGAAGGCAGAAATAGGTTTGAATGTTGAACGCAGAAATGGATTTGCATGTTGAATGCAGAAATGAGTTTGAATGTTAAATGCAACAATGGGTTAGAATGTTGAATGCAGAAATGAGTTTGAATGTTAAATGCAACAATGGGTTAGAATGTTGAATGCAGAAATGGGTTTGAATGTTGAATGCAGAAATGGGTTTGAATGTTGAATGCAGAAATGAGTTTGAATGTTGAATACAGAAATCGGTTTGAATGTTTAATGCAGAAATGACTTTGAATTTTGAATGCAGAAATTAGTTTAAATGTTGAATGCAGAAATGAATGTTGAATGCAGAAATGAGTTTGAATGTTGAATGCAGAAATGGGTTTGAATGTTGAATGCAGAAATGAGTTTGAATGTTGAATGCAGAAATGGGTGTGAATGTTTAATGCAGAAATGAATTTGAATTCTGAATGCATAAATGGGTTTGAATGTTGGAAATGGGTTTGAATGTTGAATGCAGAAATGGGTTTGAATGTTGAATGCAGCAATGAATGTTGAATGCAGAAATGAGTTTGAATGTTGAATGCAGAAATGGTTTTGAATATTGAATGCAGAAATGAGTTTGAATGTTGAATGCAGAAATGGGTTTGAATGTTTAATGCAGAAATGAGTTTGAATTTTGAATGCAGAAATGGGTTTGAATGTTCAATGCAGAAATCGGTTTAAATGTTGAATGCAGAAATGAGTTTGAATGTTGAATGCATAAATGAGTTTGAATGTTGAATGCAGAAATGGGTTTGAATGTTGAATGCAGAAATGGGTTTGAATGTTGAATTCAGAAATGGGTTTGAATGTTGAACGCAGAAATGAGATTGAATGTTCATTAAGATTATATATATATTATATATATTAAAGGGCCACACGGCAATCATTATGTATGTTTTAAAAGTCGCAGCGTCCCTTCAAACCCATTTCTGCATTCTTTATTCAAACCCATTTCTTCATTCAACATTCAAACCCATTTCTGGATTCAACATTCAAACCTATTTCTTCATTCAACATTCAAACCCATTTCTTCATTCAACATTCAAACCCATTTCTAACATTCAAACCCATTTCTGCATTCAACATTCAAACCCGTTTCTGCATTCAACATTCAACCCATTTCTGCATTCAACATTTAAACTCATTTCTGCATCCAACATTTAACCCCATTTATTTATTTTAACATTCAAACTCATTTATGCATTCAACATTCAAACCCATTTCTGCAATCAACATTCAAACCCATTTCTGTATTCAACATTCAAACTCATTTCTGCATTCAAACCCATTTCTGCATTCAACATTCAAACTCATTTCTGCATTCAACCTTCAACCCAATTTATTCATTTAACATTCAAACGCTTAGCTGCATTTAACATTCAAACCCTTTTCTGCATTCAACATTCAACCCCATTTATTTATTTAACATTCAAACCCATTTCTGCATTTAACATTCAAACTCATTTCTGCATTCAACATTCAAACTCATTTCTGCATTCAACATTCAAACTTATTTCTGCATTAAACATTCAAACTCTTTTCTGCATTCAACATTCAAAACCATTTCTGCATTCAACATTCAAACCTATTTCTGCGTTCAACTTTCAAACTCATTTCTGCATTCAACATTCAAACTCATTTCTGCATTCAACATTCAAACACATTTCTGCATTCAACATTCAAACTTATTTCTGCATTAAACATTCAAACTCTTTTCTGCATTCAACATTCAAAACCATTTCTGCATTCAACATTCAAACCTATTTCTGCGTTCAACTTTCAAACTCATTTCTGCATTCAACATTCAAACTCATTTCTGCATTCAACATTCAAACACATTTCTGCATTAAACATTCAAACTCTTTTCTGCATTCAAAATTCAAACCCATTTCTGCATTCAACATTCAAACCGATTTCTGCATTCAACATTCAAACCTATTTCTGCATTCAACATTCAACCCTATTTCTGCATTCAACATTCAAAACGATTTCTGCGTTCAACATTAAAACCCATTTCTGGATTCAACATTCAAACCTATTTCTGCTTTAACTTTCAGACCTATTTCTGCATTCAACATTCAAACACATTTCTACCTTCAACATTAAAACCCATTTCTGGATTCCACTTACAAACTCATTTCTGCATTTAGCATTCAAACCCCCCATTTCTGCGTTCAACATTCAAACCTATTTCTGCGTTCAACTTCAAACTCATTTCTGCGTTCATCATTCAAAACCATTTCTCCATTCAATGCAGAAATGGGTTTAAATGTTGAATGCAGAAATGTGTTTGAATGTTGAATGCAGAAATGGGTTTGAATGTTGAATGCAGAAATGAGTTTGAATGTTCATGAAGATTATATATATTATATATATTAAAGGGCCACACCGCAATCATGATGTATGTTTTAAAAGTCGCAGAATCCCGTCAAACCCATTTCTGCATTCTTTATTCAAACCCATTTCTTCATTTAACATTCAAACCCATTTCTGCATTCTTCATTCAAACTCATTTCTGCATTCAACATTCAAACCCATTTCTTCATAAACATTCAAACCCATTTCTAACATTCGAACCAGTTTCTGCATTCAACATTCAAACCCATTTCTAACATTCAAACGCATTTCTTCATTCAACATTCAAACCCATATCTTCATTTAATATCAAACCCATTTCCGCATTCAACATTCAAACTCATTTCTGCATTCAACATTCAACCCCATTTCTGCATTCAACATTCAAACCCATTTCTGCATTCAACATTCAAACCAATTTCTGCATTCAACATTCAAATCCATTTCTGCATTCAACATTCAATCCCATTTCTGCGTTCAACATTCAAACCCATTTCTGCATTCAACATTCAGACCCATTTCTACGTTCAACATTCAAACTCATTTCTGCATTCAACATTCAAACCCATTTCTGCATTCAACATTCAAACCCATTTCTAACATTCAAACCCATTTCTGCATTCAACATTCAAACGCATTTCTGCATTCAACATTCAATCCCATTTCTAACATTCAAACCCATTTCTGCATGCAACATTCAACCCCATTTCTAACATTCAAACGCATTTCTTCATTCAACATTCAAACCCATTTCTTCATTTAACATTCAAACTCATTTCTGCATTCAACATTCAACCTCATTTCTGCATTAAACATTCAAACCTATTTCTGCATTCAACATTCAAACTCATTTCTACATTCAACATTCAACCCCATTGATTGATTTAACATTCAAACCCATTTCTGCATTCAACATTCAACCCCATTTATTAATTTAACATTCAAACGCATTTCTGCATTCAACATTAAACCCGATTTATTAATTTTAAAATTCAAACCCATTTCTGCATTCAACATTCAAACACATTTCTGCATTCAACATTCAACCCCATTTATTTATTTTAACATTCAAACACATTTCTGCATCTAACATTCAAATTCATTTCTGCATTCAACATTCAACCTCATTTATTTATTTTAACATTCAAACTCATTTCTGCATTCAACATCCAAACCAATTTCTGCATTCAACATTCAAACTCATTTCTGCCTTCAACGTTCAATTCAAACTCATTTCAGCATTCAACGTTCAAACCCATTTCTGCATTTAACATTTCAACCCATGTCTGCATTTAACATTCAAACTCATTTCTGCATTCAACATTCAAACTCATTTCTGCATTCAACGTTCAAACCCATTTCTGCATTCAACATTTTAACCCATTTCTGCATTCAACATTCAAACCCATTTCTGCATTCAACATTCAAACCCATTTCTGCATTCAACGTTCAAACCCATTTCTGCATTCAACATTCAAACCTATTTCTGCATTCAACGTTCAAACCCATTTCTGCATTCAACATTTTAACCCATTTCTGCATTCAACATTCAAACCCATTTCTGTATTCAACATTCAAACCCATTTCTGCATTCATCATTCAAACTCATTTCTGCATTCAACATTCTGAATAATGAATTGCAGAAATGTGTTTAAATGTTGAATGCAGAAATGGGTTTGAATAGTGAATGTTTGAAAGTTGAATGCAGGAATGAGTTTGAATTTTGAATGCAGAAATGGAGTTGAATGTTGAATGCAGAATGCAGAACCTAGTGGCAACTTCATACACAATGTTTTGTTAAAGAGTCCTATTCACACCGAGCTGACGGGAAAGATTCACCGATGTTTCGGCATTCATTTCATAATATAACACTAGTGTATTATTACATTTATGTCATGACTTCGACGCCAGTTATGATAAATATATTAATTGTATATTGGCGTGTAGTGTTTTGCATGTATTTGTGTGTTAAATGTGCTTCCATGTGCTGCGAGTTCGAATCTCACAAGGAGCTCGACTGTAAGTGGTAGAGTGTTGATACTTACGGATGGCTGGAGAAATACAGTACTGGTTCTACCCAGGAATTAGTGGGTGGTCTGCGTCGACCGTCAAACGTAGCCTAAAATGTGCTTAAATGACATTAAACACCATTCAAACAAACATTCTATGTGAACTGATGTTAAATAACATACGTCAGTGGGCACTGATCCTAATGCGTGCAACCATTGCGTTCCTGTTGATATGTTTATCCAATACAATTTAAATTAGTGTCTTAATCTATTCGTCCTAAACATTTCCATTTATCTTCAATTTAGTCAACAATACTTATTTGATTTAGCCAGTTGTCGTATTAATATCGTTTTGCTGCTACATATACAATTTCAGAATTGTGCTAAAAAAAGCATTCTGTAAGGTTTGCATTTCTTTTTATATACATTTATGTATACATTTTGGCCCCGTGTGGTTCCCAGGAAAGAATAGGACCACGGCTTTTCCAGGCAGAGCGGAAAAGTTCACTTTCCAATTCATGTTCACTTTATCATTTTTTGTCATGTTCATTAAAGGTTCTCATCGATATCCCTGTATTGTTTCAGGTGCTTCTTGAGTGGTGGCAGAAAAAATGCACGTGTCTCCAACTAAAAATGGAGTGTTTATGGGAGAATTTGCAACAACTCTGCAGTTCTGCAGGTGAGAAGGTTCTAGGCCCATTCTGCATATTGTTTTATCAAGATGTAAATGGAGAGTTCATTCCTGTTGGCGCCATATAAGTTTTTTTGTGTTAGTGCACGTAAAACCTCAATGCAATTCAACTATATACAGTTTGAACACCCATTGAAATCCTGTGTCACGATGTATACGTACAATGTAAATAATTGAACAAAATGTTTAAGAATGGCTTAAATTCCAAACCTACTGAAATACAATGTCATGCTTTATTCACACAGTACTTTATATTCAGTTATAAAGATCTCTTTCAGAAATCTGTCAAATTTACCTTTTTTACTGTTAACTGATGTTTTTACGCGTTAGTTTTGAATTAAACTAAAACTATTAGTTCGCTTGTGTCTGGATTTGTCGTAATGAAAGAAAATGAGAATTATCTAAATAAATTGTACAAGTACTGTTACAAGATCAAAGGGTGCGTTTTGTCTTCTCAAAGTGTTAGAGAAGCAACATTTTTTTGTTTTTGGAAAGACTTGACTGACATGAAATGATATGACAGATTTGTAATACAAACGACATCAAGGACGTGTTTCATTTTGCATAACTATGTCTTGCTCACTATGAGCTCACTGCACATATAAACAGATGTTTTATTCGATTATTAAATGCAAATGCTCTTTTTGGTCAAAAAAGAAGTAAAAAAACATAAAGATATAAAGCAAATTAATCTCGGAAGCTTTCACTTTACGACTTTTAATCATACATCTTCGTGTAATAATGTATTTAACAAATAAAGCACGGTTTGCAAATCGAGCTTGTCCGTCATTCGATCGCCCAGGCTTCGCGATTGCCCGTCTCTTTCTTTTGTGAGCGCGATAGCACTTTCATATTTGCGCATAAAATTTCCATCCATAAGCTATCGGACGATTTCTTGAACTGGTCAGATCCAACACAAATAGCTGAGTTATGACCCTTGAATTATCAAATTGTTTAATAGTTTGGTATGGTAACCATGATAGCAACGGTCTTATTATCACAGAAATTATAAATCCATATTACCGTATCTCGAATGAGTTCTTGACGTGGCCAATTTCAAACGGCTACTTTGTATTAAAATTCGTTGAGTTATAAACGCTTGATTTATCAAAACTAGCCAATTTGTTAGCGCAATAGTAGCTTCAT
Source organism: Cyrtodaria siliqua (assembly GCA_037043455.1). Classification (NCBI taxonomy): domain Eukaryota; kingdom Metazoa; phylum Mollusca; class Bivalvia; order Adapedonta; family Hiatellidae; genus Cyrtodaria; species Cyrtodaria siliqua. The sequence continues at coordinate 50,026 of JAWPHD010013191.1, forward strand.
TTTTCTGTCATCTTCTTGTGACATGGACAAAACTTGCATCTCTTCTATCCATCAATCCATCCATCCATCATTCCATCCATCCATTGAGCTGGAACTATGCCAAGTTGTGAACATTGACATTCCACCATCTAGCAACACTCAGTTATGATACAAGATTTTATTAACCAATTAAGTAAGGGCCCTCAAAGGGGCAAGTAATTTAGTACGGTGATTGCAATGATTGGTAAGTAACAAACAAACAATGACAAAATAAACCAGAGCACATACACTGAGCAGAGTCTTCTACAGTACCTTAAACTATAATCACATCAGTAATTTTATAGTACCTAAAATGACTATTACAGTTAATTGTGTTTTTTAAAAGACTGTATTAAGTAAGTACCTAATGCTTTCAGAATGTGTATATTTTCACAAGATAATAGCCAAATAAGTTGATTATTCAAATCCAGGCTGGAAAAATTAAAACATTCTGAAGATATGCATGTTAATAAATTAATTCTTTCATCTGAATAGTAAGGACATGTTAGGAGAAAATGCATCTCATCATCTATATAATTACTGGTACAATGTTCACACAATATATGTTCCACAGGAGTATTAGTATATCTACACGTTTCGATTTTAAATCTATGGGAACTTCGACGAAATTTAGCAATGGCATTACGTTGGCATTACGTTTTTCAAAATTATCAATACTACACAGGTACTCTTCAAATTGGAAATCATGTTTAAAAGTGAAGTAAGTTCTCAATCTTCCATGAAGGAGCTTAGTTTTATATTTGTCCCAGTTTTTCTGGATTTTTTCAATTAATTTTAGTTTTACTGTTTTTACAAGTTTTGGCATTGACATTATTGAGGGAGAGTGGCGAGAAAATTTATCAATGTCCATGTTAAGTACTTTAATAATTGAAACAATTTCTGAGTACCATGAGTGAATACCTTTATGATGAAGACTTTTAGATTCAAGCAAACCATCAGCAAGAAGGTTGGACCGATTATTTACTAGACGATGATAATATTTTAACACCGACATGATAACATCGAAGTAAACAGGAAAACGACCCAAATCAGACATAACAGCAAAGTTGGTGGTTTTCTTATGTACCCCTAAAATATATTTGCAGTATCGTATGTTTAATTTTTCAAATTCAAACTTATGAGACAGTTTAGTAAAATCACAAGGATTAAAATTCCTTTTTCCAAAAGATCCCCAGCACTCACTGCCATATAATAAAATTGGCTTGATTGTATGGTCAAACAAATGTACACTTGTGGATATACCCGGATGCATGGAGTTAAAAAAAATCCTTAACATAAAAAGGACTTTCAAACCTGTCCTGTACAAGTCACTTCGAGCGTGTGAAAAACAACCAGATGCACAAATTGTAACTCCAAGATAATTATAAGAGGAGACACATTCTAAAGATTGGTTTTGAAGGACATATTTCTCTTTTACTAGCCTACCGGCATTGTTAAAGATTAACACTTTAGATTTCAGAATATTAATATTGAGACACCAATCCTGACAAAAGAGATTAAGCTTGTTTAATTTAATTTTTCTTGTAACCCAAGGGCTGAAATAGATAAAAAGAACAACATCGTCTGCGTACATAAGACAATCTAGCCTAGTGTTGTTAAGAATAGCCGGATCAGCAGTATCAGATAAATAATCTGACAGGTCATTAATGAATATTTTGAACAGGTTCGGACTGAGATTATCTCCTTGCCTAACACCTACCTGTGAAACAAAGGAATCTGTTACTGAATTGCTGTCTACCTTTACACATAGAAGATCTTTTGATACATATTCTTAATTACTTCGTAAAAGAGTCCTCCTATCACCATTTTTAGCAGTTTAATCTTTATGCCCGAGTGTATAACGGTATCAAATGATTTTCGGAAGTCTATAAAACAAGTGAATAATTGTTTGTCACCAGAGTTGATATATTTGTCAATAAGACTTTTAAGGATAAACAAGTGATCTGAGGTTCTAGACTTTTTGGATTTTTTTTTTTTTGAAGAGAGCTGATTAGTTGGTGCTTTTGTAAATCTTATCTTTTGAAGAGAGCTGATTAGTTGGTGCTTTTGTAAAAACTTATCTAATCTGGCATTGAGGATACTGTTAAACAGTTTACCTAAGCATGATGTAACGGCTATGCCTCTGTAATTTTCTGGATTCTTTGGATCTTTTGCCTTTAAAATAGGAGTTAGGTAACCATGTGTCCATTCATTTGGGTAAAAGCCAGAAATAAGTACTTTATTAAACATTTCTTCAAGTGAGGGTAACGGGACTGACTGGCCTGCTTTAAGCATTTCATTTGATATAAGTGCTAATCCTGAGGAAGAGCCAGACTTTAATTTTTTAATAGACTCTCGAATTTCCTTAATGTTTATATGAAAATCTAATTCATTGAAAAGTTTCGAGTCGTTCGTTTCCATATCATTTAATTGTGAATCAAGTTCATCTAATCTGGATTTGAATGTAGCTGGTATAGAATTAAGATCTTTGAAGTATTCAAACCAGTATGAAGCCTCAAGAGATTAATCTGTGCATGGTCTTTTTTATTTTCATCCTTAAGTGAGCTGATGAGCTTCCAATAAGCTTTGGGATTTTCACTTTGCAAATCATCTAATTGGGATAAAATAGTTTCCTTAAAATGTATCATTATACTTACAGAGTTTATTATATTGCCTATATAACTTATAATAACTGCCCTTTATAATAGGATCGAATGGATATTTAGAATACAATTTACCTTTACTCATAACATGACTGCGAATGGAATTTAGATCATTATCATACCATTTCTTATTTTGTTTCTTTCTATTGTTATTGTTTTTAGATAATCGGAGTTCTTTATTCGCTGCCAATAATATAATATTGTGTACGTCATCGCATGCTTTGTTTATGCTAGCTTCCGATAGTTCAATATCCGTATTCATGAAATTATGAATTTGATCATTTACATCTGGATCTATTAGCGCCGACTGAAATTTACTGATTGTTCATTCCATATGTACTTAGTAGGCATTGGCCTGGTTTGTTTGTTATTCAAAAGCAATAATGTTCCAAGAAATTGTACAATGTGTATCAGATAATGTGGGAACAAAATCAGCGACGGCAAAATGTAATACCTGAGATAACAATTCTTCAGAAAAAATGGCATAATCAACAACGCTACTGCCTTGAGGTGTATAACAAGTAAAATGACCTAAGGTGTCCCATTAAGAATTCTAAGCCTGTTTGAAATGCACTGTTCAAGTATTTCTTTACCCCTAGCATCAGATACCTGATCAAGACTGTCACGTTTAAATACTGAACCTACAGAATAGTTTTGATTTAAGGGAATGTGAGAAGACTGGTCATTTTCAATAAAGTCTGGTTCAGAAGAAGTACGACCATTAAAATCACAAATTACCTCCCCCTTAACTCTGTATATACAAATATCTTCTTCTAATATGTTAAGTATATCTACCTCTAAATGTTTTGTGTAACTAGATGAACTTGGTGGGTAATAAATGGTACATATAAAAATATCTTTAGAAAAACGGAAATATTTTTTATCCAACTGTATCCAGTGAAAATCTGAGTTAGTTATTGGAAGTAATTTTACCCCATGTCTGATCCCCTGCTTAATAAGAATAGCAAGACCCCCATAATGTCTGCTGTTACTTGAGACTTGACGACACACAGGAAAATATGTATTACCATCTCGCTATAGCCAAGGTGAGTCTCTGCTAGAAAGAATATATCATGGTGAGAGATGTTGTCTATAAACACTTATGTGTGGATGAATGAATGAATGAAATGAATGAATGAAATGAAATGAATGAATGAAATGAAAGTCTTTATTTACAGAGGGTAACCCAATTAGTATAAACTAATCTTCCTTGGGGCCCTCTAAAGCAATATTTACATACATACAAATACATAATTATATAGCAATATAACAATCAGCATAACAAATTCAAAGTTAGCATTATTCATAAACATGATCAACATGATAACAATGTTACACAACAACATAATACATACATATGGCGGCAGAGGTTTAACTTACAGACTTACATATGGCCATATTTACAATTTTAGCTTTATGACTGTTGATTCGAATTTATCCACTTAGTATAATTTACTGTGAAACTTTTAATACTTTCGCTCTGTCTTATTTCATTTGGAATGTTATTCCATACTTTTACCCCAGAGTAAGACATACTCCCTTTAAAAAGTTCTATATTTGGTTTGGGTATTAAAAAATCCGATTTATTTGAAGAACGTAAATGATTTGGACGCCTGACATTGTAATTGAACATATTTTGAATATATGACGGGACTGCATTTTGCGATACCCTGTACATAAATTTGGCTTTATGAAGTGAAACCCTCTGTTCAATATTAAGAGAATTAATTATATTTAAAGCCTCGCTTAAAGTGGTATATTGTTCACCTAGAATGATACGACATGCTCTTCGTTGTAATCGCACTAAAACCTGGATATTTGATTGTTTTGTACTACCCCAAATGATACTACAATAGTCAAGATGTGGTTGGACATAGGCTTTGTAAAACATTATTCTATAATTAACAGGAATAAATACTTTAATTCTTGATAATAGCCACAAATTACTAGATATTAGTAGATTTTCTTCCTAAGAAATTTTATATGCGTATCCCATTTAAGGTTTTCATTTATATATATGCCAAGAATTTTATCACCTGTTGTGATTTCCAGATTTAAGTCTTTATATTTCAAATTTAGAGGTTGATTCACTAATCTTGTCCGTTTCTGGGGTGTCGTTATCAATATTACTTTTGTTTTTGAAGCATTTAATACCATACCATTGTTTAGACACCATGTACTGACGTTATTCAAAGCAGCTTGTAAATTCATTTCAACTTCTAATTTAGATTTATTTATGTCATATATTGTAGTATCATCTGCATACATATCAACGTTTGAAACATTATCCTGTACATACATAGGCAAGTCATTTATGAATAAAATAAATAAAAGAGGCCCTAGAATAGACCCTTGCGGGACCCCGCATGCCGTAATTTGCTTATCAGAGAGAACACCGTTTAAGTTCACCGCTTGAGTTCTATTTGTAAGATAAGACTTGAACCATTTAATAGTATTATCTCCACATTTGTAAATTTGTAATTTTTTTAATAGTATTTCGTGGGAACATAAATCGAATGCTTTAGAAAAATCTAACATAACAACGCCTACAAATTCTCCATCATTTAAAGCTGTTAACCATTTATCTATCATACATACTAATGCTGTTTCGCAGCTATGTTTTTTTCTAAACCCACTTTGGGATTTACATAATAATTTATAATGATTAAGGTAATTAACAAATGAATCATGCACATGTTTTTCAATCAATTTTGAAAGAGTAGGTAAAATTGATATTGGCCTATAGTTATTTACATCATTTGATGAACCTTTTTTAAATAAAGGATTAACTTTTGCGCATTTCCATTCATCTGGGAAAACACTTTGTTTTATACTACAATTTATAACATACGTAAGACTATTTGATATAACATCGGCTGATAATTTTAAAAGTTTTGGCCCTATTTGGTCAAGTCCTGTAGCTTTGGATACATCTAAATTATTTAACATTTTACGCGTTTGGGATTCCGTAATCAGAGGAATGTGAAATACATATGATCAGGAACTTTTGTTTTTACAAAATCATTTACTTTATCAAAATTTGAAGTTGGAATAGGTTCTTTTAAGTTAGCGGCTACGTTTACAAAAAAGTTATTAAAAGTATTTGCAATATCTTGGTTATCAGTAATATCGATTCCATCTTTATGAATGCTTTTTATTAAATTACAGTTGTTTGTCTTTTTTGTAGACGCACCATGTTCTTTAAATATTTTCCAAACTGTTTTAGGGTCTGATTTTCCTTCCTCAATTTTTCTTTCATAAGATTCTTTTTTAGAATTATCTATCAATGTACAAACTTTTTTTCTTGAAACTCTGTAGTTATCCATATAATTTTTAGCCTTAAATTTATCACGTTCTTTAATTTCATCTAAAATATCAGGTGTAAACCAATCTGGTTGTTTTATGTGTTTAACTCTGTGAATTCTAATTGGGACGTGATTATCTACAACACTTGAAAAATTAGACACCTAAGTGTGAAGTACTTCATTAGTATCAGTGTTGTTTAGATTACCCCAGGGGATGCTGATAAGATCAGATAAAAATGACTCCTCTGAAAATGACCTAAATGATCTGTATTTTATAAAATTATGTGAATTGATTTTTTCTTTATAATTTAACTTTCTTGTACATAGGATCGGATAATGATCGCTAATTCCTATTTTGGGCACGCTTACATTACATATATTTTGATCACAATTAGTATAAATGTGGTCTATTAAAGTTTTTAAAGTTGAACATTCACGCGTCGGCTGCTTAATTAACTGTTTTAATCCTAGTGATAAAATATAGCTAGACCATTCATCATTTATTTTGGAATTTAATAAATCTCGATTTATATCGCCTAAAATTAATATTTCTTTTTCTTCAAGTTGAACCTTTTCTATATGAGTGTCAAATATTTCTTTCCATGCAACTTTAGATTCTGGATGCCTGTAAAGTGAACCAATTAAAAAAGATTTACATTTAGTTGGCATAATTTCTAACCAAATTATTTCTATATCATCTCCTTCTAAATCTAATCGTCGTATGCAATTTACATTTTGTTTTACATATACTGCCAAACCTCCACCGCCATTGAATAAACGGTCGCGACGAAAAGGTACTTGATATCCATCTATATGAAATGTTTCAGTTTTATGGTTTTCATTGAATTTCGTTTCACTTATACCCATTATATCTATTTTGTTTTTCTTAGATGTTAGCATTAATTGTAATTCATCAAATTTAGAAGACAGTCCAGCTACGTTTAAATGACCGATGGTTAAACCTTTTTTATTATTTAATCCTAAATTAGTTAAATTTATGTGTTCCGAAATATTTAAGATAGTAGCGTTAGAGTTTTCATAAACATTTGGAAAATTGTCACAATTACACTCAATTTCTTGGCAAAGTGTGCATATATGATTTAAAACATCATAACTATTTTCATGAACAAATACATTTGGAATATAATGTTCGGCTTCATTGCCATCATCCTAGTTCCAACATCGATCCTGTTTATGTCCCACGAGCCCGCACCCCCAACACTTGACAGGAGCCCTGTGCCGACAGTCCTCTGTCGCATGGCTAGATTCGTCGCAATTCATGCATCTATTGTGGTGACGCTGTCCCCTGAATGGGTGTCGTCTATATTGCCGATTAGATTGGTGCCCAAAAAAGTTTTGTTTGTCTGGGAACACACATTTGGTGTAATCTTCAACGATCGGTGTAGACGTGTGAAAAGTCGAAAGTAAGCGCTTAGTGCCTGGCCGAGATAGGTGAATAGTGTCATGTTCATTTAGATAGCGCATCAACAATTTACCGTTTTGATCATGGAATGCTCTGTAACAGTCTACAATTTCAGTTTTATGATGAATAGAAAGTCGCTCTATGATCTTGTTAATTGGATTGACATCCACATCTCCTCTTGGGGCAATTTTACTTAAAATAGGTTTGCACTCTTCATTTCCGGCTTTTATTAGCGCAATTAGCTGGTCATACTTTTCTTCTATCAACTCAAAGTCTGTAGTCCTGGACAGGTCATTCCCGCCTATATATATAATGACTGTGTGGAATTGAGTCAGATCATACATCTCAATGTCTCTAATTAGCGTGTTTATTGTTGCACCTGACACGGAATGTTTGTGGATGACATTTAAGATGACATGTAAACATGTTTATGTTTAAACTTAATTTCGTCAGCAACCTAGGTGTCAATAACAGCTGTTGACTGTCAAGATTTAGTAAACATCAGAAATATGAGTATAATAGTTCATTTATTTTAATTTTAAGGAAATAAGTGACCGATAGCGACCACAGAACTCAATCGTCAACATTTTAAGAATCTATATCTATAACCGACTTATAGACCAACCCGCCCAATCTCTGGCGGCTACATTTTACCTGCACGTGAGCAGTAGTTAATTACTAATTTCCTCTGATTTCCGCGGGCTTTTGATTCTACACAGCAATGGTAGGCGGAGCTTAGTTTCTCCATATTGAGAAGTGCATTTATTGAACAGCTTAATGAAATCACTTAATAATTAGTGTTTACTGTACTTTTTAAACCAATCAGATGGCTCAGAATTTCAAATATTTGCACCATTTATTCATAAAGATTTTACTACCATCTCTCTTCATGGTTTAGAGTGTGACCTATATAGAGACTATCGTAAACAGTCAGCCGGATAGAGTCTATGAAGAGAAATCTTCACCACTAAGAAAGCGCTGTCGGTCGGTACCGCCCCTCCCTTTTGGTTTCTTAATGGTGAAGATTTCACTATCCTATACATATTGCGCATTTTGTTCCGATATGAAAATAAGACTGCCAAACAATTGAAAATTGCTCGATGGACCATAACATTATATTTTGAGACATTAACCTAAATAAACTGGCAATGATCCAACTACGCAGAACCATTCATCTATTTAAACTTGCTATGATCCAACTACGCAGAACCACTAACCTATATAAACTGACAATGATCCAACTACGCAGAACCATTAACCTATATAAACTAGAGATGATCCAACTACGCAGAACGATTAACCTATATAAACTGACAATGATCCAACTACGCAGAACCATTAACCTATATAAACTAGAAATGATCCAAATACGCAGAACCATTAACCTATATAAACAGTCAATGATCCAACTACGCAGAACGATTAACCTATATAACTGGCAATGATCCAACTACGTGTAACCACTAACCCATATAAACTGGCAATGATCCAACTACGCAGAACCATTAACCTATATAAACTGGCAATGATCCAACTACGCAGAACCATTAATCTGTATAAACTGGCAATGATGTAGAACGTTCTGACTAAATTAAGCATACGGCATCACTTCTGCTAAATACATATCACATTCATGAGATGGTGATAGTAAAAATGTTCAACTTTCGGTTATTGATTATCACCCTCGGCTTCGCCCCAACTCACTCCCCGTTTTCTCCAAGAAAAAAAACACACACAAAAAAACACACAAAATAAAACAACGGATAAAAGTAGGATCGGTAAGCTGAGTGGAAATAACACATATACATGGTAAGCTGAGTGGCAAAAACACATACTTGTTATACATATATTTGTTTTGAACTTTAAAGTATCCTTTAATGATATTGTTTACTTCGGTTGTGTGGGTGACCTTTTACATGTTTTGCTTTTCTATAATTGCGTCGTAATATGTATTGTGCTTTAATTTCCTAACTGTCTGAAATGGCACATGATATCGGCTGCAATTCCTAAATCAATAAATGTCTTCAATTATAAACTATATTAAAGCCATCAATTCTTTATCGTTAATGTTATTTGACACACACGAAAGTCACGTTTAGTAACAATAAATCGCGGCAACACCATCACAGTAATATGAAAAATGTCACGAGTTGGTATTGCATATTAACCGTATGGAGAAGAGCTATGCTCAATTTCAATATAATAAGTGGTTGCACTCAATAAGGTTGTTATATATACCAACCACTGCATTCCCGCGCCACTCAAAATAAACTTAGGAGGCCATGGTGTCCGCGCCGGGCATGGTGTCCGCGGATACTATGGCCTAGGCGTAGGATGCCATGGTGTCCGCAAGGCCAATGTGTGTCCGCAAGGCCATTGTGTCCGCAAAGGGCGTCTCAACGTTATGTGATCGAGTGTAAGGTGGTATTATAACGTATTGGGTTGAGACTTAATAAATGAATGATTAAAATTGAATTGAATTAAATTGAATCTTGTTTAACGACTCACTAACACAGTATATGTTATTTAGAGCCGCCCCAGAGAGAGGAAGGTGGTATTAAAGCTTAGTGAGTGGTGAAATAATGACTAAATAGTGAACTTGAATTGAATTGAATCTTGTTTAACGGCTCATCAACATATTATTTAGAGCCGCCCCAGAGAAAGTTAAAAGTGGTATTATAACTTATTGAGTGGGGGAAATTGAACTGAAATGAATATTGTTCACTGGCACATCAACACATTATAGGTCATTTAGAACCACCCCAGAGAATGTGGAAGGTGTATTATAACTTACTGAGTGGTGAAATAATGCATCGAATATTGTTTAACGGCTCATCAACACATTATAGGTTATTTAGAGCCGCCCCAGAGAGAGGGAAAAGTGGTAGTATAACTTACTGAGTGGTGAAATAAAGACTAAAATAAGTAAATTGAATTGAAAATTGATTAACGGCTCATCAACACATAAAAGGACATTTAGAGCCGCCCCAGAGCATAAACATCAATTGATGTCTATACCAAAGGGAGCGTGGAAAGTGGTACTATATCGTATTTCATGGTGCAATAATGACTAAATTAGATAATTGAATCTTGTTTAACGGCTCATCAACACATTACAGGTTAATTAGAGTCGCCCCAGAGCTTACACATAAATTGATGTCTATACCTCAGAAAGAGTGGAAAGTGGTATTATAACGTATCGAGTGGTGAGATAATGACTAAATAAGTAAATTGAATTGAACTGCATTTCGTTTAACGACTCATCAACACATATATTATTTAGAGCCACCCCATAGAGAGTGAAACTGCACTATTAGGTGTAAACGCAAGAAAAAATCAAGAATCTCATCCTTAAGTCTAGACAGCGGATTGTCAGCTAAAACCGTTCATTACCCCCACCAGACTAAATTAATGTGCCAGTGTGCATAAATAAAACATTTACTTATTCAGATTTCGGTGGAAGTTATTCCATTTAAGGGTAAACAATATAAATAATTCAATAATGAGCTTTCGGATGTAACTTTCTCAAGGGAGTCTTTCTTTTAAATAAGTTTGTGGAGCACAATGGCCGTTGTCCTTTTAATCCTTGATTCATTTACCGTAATATCTATGCCATTAATTGTAATACGGCACCGGAGTAACAACGTAGGATTTCGTTGCTACGCATGCATTGTGCGTGTATGAGAGGGGTGGGCGGAGGGGGTGCCGCATGTCTGTGTATGAGAGGGGTGGGCGGAGGGGGTGCCGCATGTAACAATGTTTCAGTCATATCACGACGTTGTCTGCTTCCAATAGAACAAAACAACATATTACAATTCTAGATAGTATAAATGCAATAAAGACCCAAATATATTACCCAAATACATTGAAAGAATTGATCGATAAGCTGTAAACATATTATTTATTCAGTTTCAAGTTACAAGTGTATATGTATATGTGTGTGCATGAGGGGAGTGTGGGTCCTGGGTAATACGTATGATTTCGTTGCTACATACGTACGTTGTGTGTACGAGAGTGGTGGGAGGGGTTGGTGAAGTGGGGAGTTTTAACCGAGATACAAAGCTATTTTCCTTACAAAAGGTCTCTAAATCCGGCAAAATATAATTGACTCTTATCAGTGTCATTACGTATAGTCATAAACCGCCTAATGTGATACCACGGTCAGTTGCGTGATATATGGTTATTACCCCGCTGTGTCGATAATTAATGTTACGCAATTTACTGTGGTATCCCATATTAGACCGTTAATGAATATTACGTAATGATACTGATTTTGTACATTGAAATTCACACCACACACAATTACATTTTGCCGTAAGGAAAACTGATTTGTAACTAAATTGCATTTATATTTATTATAATTATATGAGTTTATGTTATGTCAGGGAGTATGTTTAGTGTGTATTCGGTAGTTGCCTTTATTCGGCCCACTATATTAGTATAGCTAAGCAACATTATATGTATAATTCATACTTATAAAGTATTTTAACAATTTTACACCGTGAATTTGAGTCTTTAGTTTATGTTAGTCTACCAAACCTAGATGAGTTGATTTTTGCCGCATGCGGGAGGTTATGTGTTTAATAACCGACCGGGTCATACGTATAATATATGGACTATATTAAATCCAGTATCATGTTAACGTTAAAACTGCTTACATATAATTAAATACAATTTTGAAGAGTCATTGTTTCCTCATATTATTAGCAACCTCAGATGAAGGTTAAATTAGCGACCATCCTCACCAGTTACTATCAATCATTCGTTCTTCCGTCCTTCCATCCGTCCGTCTTGCCGCTCGCTTGCTCGTTCTTTTGTTCCTGTTACACACTTAGCCCTACTCTTGTAAGTCTAAACTTTGATTTATGGTTAATTTATGTTAATACCCCGGTATAACTAAATGCAGAAAACAAGTTCTTTTCGCGAAAAGAACGGAAATATTCGAAAAGACAGTGCAAAATCATTATTATTATTGATGTACATCAAACACTTTTTATATAATTAGTAATTTAATTCTAATACACCCGCACTATATAGCCTAGTTTAAAATATCTCGTTATATTGAACGATATATCACTGTAATATTTGCAACGTTAGGAGAATAAGCATACGTTAGGAGAATAAGCATTGCGCATTGCGCATTGTAACGTATGCAACGTTAGGAGAGCAAGCAAAGCAATGCGAAAGATTTCGGATGTGTGCGTTATTTTCAAATTTTAGGGGTATTAGAATAGAAATAGAACATCTTTTACGGTGAATTATCTATAATATATCACGGTTTGTCGTTCAATTGTAAACAATAATTTAACGATAATTCACAGTAAACGATGTTCTATTTCTTAAGTAAAAGAATAGTAATGAGTAAAAACAAAATGAGAAAAATAGATTTTTTTTAAAGTTGTACGCTATGTTAGTATCTTTTGGACTTCGTATTAACAAGAAGACACCATACTATCTTTATTATTGATTCAAATATTCTTTTTTAACATCATTCGTTACATTTAAGCAAATGAATAGTATTTAATAAACAAAAAGTCGGAAAAAATATTATGTTTAGATCTAAATTGTTTTCATTGTCAGTATAAATCTGACTTCGAGTTGTCCGAAAATACATTCAAATGTTCCGAAACGACACTATAAATACTTTATTATTGATTAAAATAAAAAACAATTAATTTTATTTGTTACATATAAACATATGAATGGTAATAAAAGAAATGAATTAAAACGATTATATGGTCCTTTCATTTTATATCTACTTGTATTACTTATTTCATTCTACATCTGACTCCCGAGTTACTGTCCGAAAAGACATATTCGTTTTGATTAAGGAGTATATAAGAATGAAACAAAATATGAAATAAAAGTATCACTCTTAAGTTATTGTCAATTTTACCCTTACTCTGACTTCGCCTTTTACGAAACGACATTTCAATTATCCTAAAATTAACTACAAAATCTTTGTTATTAATTATAGTCAAGAATGTTTTTCTCGGATATTTGATATCAAAGTTAGTATGTTATGGACTGTATTAATATACTATCTACAGTCCCGAGAATTGTTAAAGAAACTAATGTACTATTTATGGGTTTGTTTATACTTACAAAAAAGAAATAGCTATCAACTCTTAATTTAGGGATTCATTTGTATTAACTTAGTTTGTTTTCAATTGATCTAGTTCAATTACAATGGAGGTGTAAATGTGCTTTTAATTATAACTTTGCATGTCACACCTTTCCAAATTGGTACTAATGCGACATGTCTAATTGGAACCTCCGACATTAAGGAAAATGTATCTGAAAATATATGTAGAATAGTATTTATTATTGTTTATATTTATTTCATATCCTCTAATAACATTTTAAAATTGTGTTAAATAAGCATTGTAGTATACAACGCATGAATATGCGGCATTATGGCCCGTGCTGTGATTTGAACGTGTGACTCGTGCTAAACGCGAGATAAGCAATACATAGTTACTGAAGTCATGATTACTTCTACTCTCACGTACATGAGCTAGACTTGACATGATGATACATGCAGTATACAAAGTAAGAATATCCGGCATTATGACACGTGCTGTGATGTGAACGGGTGGCGTGTGCCAAACGCGAGATAAGCAATACACAGATACTGAAGACAAAATTCCCCCGACTTATATGTTGCTATGTTGGTATGGTACAATAGAATAGTATTTATTCCGGTAATATTACATATTCTCTAATTGCATTTTAATGTTCTTAAGATAAAACGGAATATTAAGCAGTATGACATTTAAATAGGCATTGTAGCATGATCGGTGACATTTCCTTTGATGAATGCAGAGCATTAAATCGTTTAATTTAGGGTAACTAATGGGGCGTGGCTATACCGTACTACAACTACCAGGCTTGGAATTCACCAACCGTTCTTCAAACTATTCTTAGACTTGAGCTCAAGTACTAACATTTCATTCACAGATATTTCCATGACCTTCATAGATAAACACTGGTATGAAGTTGATATTTATTAGAATTTATCATAGATATACATAACAGCTTCTTATGAACATTTATCCTTTAAACTTATAGAAATATGTCCGATTGAAATTTGCATACTTGGGCTTAAGTCTAGGAATATTCTCAAGAATGGTTGGTGAATTCAAGGCCAGATATTGGAATTAAGAGTACGATCACTATGACCAAGGCTGCCAGCTATGACGTCACAGTGTTACTCATATTTTGGTATGTTACAGTAACCAAGGGTATATCTTAGAATATTTATAAAAAAGTATGCATTAATACTTACATTAATTAACTAATTAATTATCACAAATTAGAGTTTATTACCAGTGTTGTGTTGATGAGCCGCTAAACAAGATTCAATTTAATTAAATTTTTCAAAACTCAGTAATTTATTATACCACTTTCCAATTCTCGGGGGTGGCTCTAAATAACCTATAATGTGTTGATGATCCGTTAAGCAACATTCACTATAATTCAGTTTCCTTATGTAGTCAATATTTCACCATTCAATATGTTCTAATACCACATTCTCCTTTCTCTGGGGCGGTTCTAAATAACCCATAATGTGTTGCTGAGCCGTTGAACAAGATTCAATTCAATTCAATTTTTCACCACTCAAAACGTTATTCTACCAACTTTCACGTTCTCTGGAGAGTCTCTAAATAACCTATAATGTGTCGATGATCCGTTAAACAAGATTCAATTCCATTCAATTTCCTTATTTAATAATTATTTCATCACTCACTAAGTTATAATACCACTTTCCACACTCTCTGGGGCGGCTCTAATGTGTTGACGAGCCGTTAAATAAGATCCAGTTTAATTCAATTTACTTACTTTGTCAATATTTCACCACTCAGGAAGTTATAATAATACATTCCCCTTTCTCTGGGGCGGTTCTAATTAACCTAATGTTGACGAACCGTTAAACAAGGTTCAATTCAATTCAATTTCCTCCACTCAGTATGTAATAATACCGGCCCTAAATAAACTATAATGTGTTGATGAGCCGTTAAACAAGATTCAGTTCAATTCAATTTCACTATTTAGTAATTATTTTATCACTCACCTAATACAACATTTCTCTCTCTCTGGGGCGGCTCTAAATAACATTTAATGTGTTAATGAGCCGTTAAACAAGATTAAATTAAATTCAATTCACTCATTCAGTCATTATCGTTATAATATCACCCAATCACATAACGTTGAGACGCCCCGTGCGGACACAATGACCTTGCGGACACCATGGCCTCCTACGCCTAGGCCATGGTATCCGCGGACACCATGGCCGGCGCGGACACCATGGCCTCCTACGTTTATTTCGAGTGGCGCAGAGTTTGGTACATCTGTTTATTGATCGCCGGCTCGCGAAATCAATCATCGAGCCAAAGCTTTGTGGCTTAAAAACCGAACACCGTTTAAACGGGTGATAGGGAAGAGTGAACGGTTTTACACTATATATTACCTCTCATGAGCAGTCTCTCTTGTTTGTTTTTGTACACCCGGGGTCTTCCTCCACCAGTGGAAGCTAGAAAGTCGCCGTATGACCTTAGCTGTTGGTGCCGCTATCAGATCCAATTCAAGTGTTTGTGTTCGCTGTTTCCACAGTATCCCCTTTCCAGATGACAAAAGCATAATATCGTTTCAGCGTTCCTAAGTTTTCTAGATTTGAGAGTTTTATTTCTTCAAGGTTGGGTATATCATGGGTAATTCCCAGATATTTCCAAATATGGTAAGATATTCATATCCGTATAGAGGGGGCATAAAATATATAGCGAAATATGAATTCATGTATGCAAATGCGAGCTTAGAAATTGTAGTAATTTAGAGTGTCAAATACAGTTGTATAGTTTTATCCTTTCTGAGAAAGCAATGACAATGTTAAAATACTTTCTTAAGTCAACGGATATATAGACCATAGGCTACTCATCTTTTCGGTACCAACTCAGCTGGCAAATTTTACATGCTACATCTTTTAGATATATCTTAATAAAAAATAAATTGCCATGATAGTTTTGCTAAAACGGTAGCATAACACATTATTTTGGGGCAAAAACATGCAATTTTGAACAAAAATCGCTAAAAACTGGAATATTTGTTTAAATATTATTATCATTGCAATATTAGGGAGCTAAAGCTTCCGAAGGTTGTCTGTCATATTCATATAAATGGAATGTACAAAATGTATACAGTTTGACATTTTGGGAGGAAATCAGCAAAAAAAAGCATACAAATCGCTGATTTTGGAATAATTATTTAAAAAAATATTGACACTTCCACTTAAACAAAACATAAGTTTTTAAAGTGTTTTTATTCATCTAAAGATGTTCTGAGTTATAGGTAAAATTCTATAGGATCAGAGATTTAGAAACGCTGGGATATTTTGGGCCAAAAGTTGCAAATTTGAACCAATATCTCTAAAAACATGATTAATTTTTAAAAATATAATTCTCATTACAATATAAGGAGATTGAAAGTCCCTAAAGTTAACTGTTATATTTATGTTCATGAAAACAAACATTTGAAATGAATAAAATATATAAATTTTGAAATTATGCGGTAAAATCAACACAAAATGAATTAAAGTCGCTGAATTTTGAAATTTTATTGGAATATAAGGGAGTTGAATGTTCTTTAAACATTCTATAATACAAATGTACATGGGAAAACTGTTTGAAATGAACAAAGATTATACATCTTGACTTTTTTGGAGAAAATCTACAAAAATAAGGCATAAAATATAAGATTTTTGGAAATTTATAATAAAACAAAGTATGTTTCAAAAATGTAAATAAAGATGTATTAAGGTACAGACAAAAAGTTCCCAAGTAACTTGAAAACTGCAAATAAAATTTACGAAAATTTGATTATTTATCAAAAAATAATTTCTTTTGAAATGAAAGGGAGCTGAAGGTCTTTAACCTTTTCTTATATGTTCGTGTATATGAAAAAAATAAAAATGGGCGAACACAAAACAAATAGCTTAAAAAAAGAGAATTGCATGAATATCATGTATTTGTAATCGATTTTTAAACGATTTTGATAATGAAACTCACAAATTGCATACGTGATTGTCATTGTAGTATTTATTTGATTAAACTATTGCAAACAAATATATGCCAATTAACAGAACCGGGGGTGTGATATTTCGATTTTGGGTTGAGAAAAGAGCAATTGAAAAATAAGTTTTAAAGAAAACTCAGCCTGGAAAATAATATACATCTCAAAGCTATTGTAAGAGACAATCATGATATTAACATCGTTAATAGAATACTGCGGATGGGTCATCTGTTATAACAGGCCTTATAGCAAAGTCCAAGGTGTACCATCCCTATTCTAAAGGTATGTAAGCCTTTCCGAGGTCCTTGTTTGCACGTGGTGGTATGCACGCACATATTGTACTACTGCTGTATATGTATGGGGGAATACTGCTCATCAAGAGCTGATCAGTTGAATCCACAACGCTCTAGGATGGACATACAACAACCCGTTGTAATGAGACACTGTATTATTATTAACTGATATATTCCAGGGTCTCATTACAACGGCTTGTTGTATGCCATCCCACTGCGTTGTGGATTGTAAAATCTCACCACCAGACTTTACTATAGACTGTGTGTCCATTTAGAGAACCCGCTGTTTAATACAATATTCAACTACCGTCTTTCAAAACTTGTCTTTCAGGATGCACTTTCCTATTGCCTTAGCGGTATCGAGATTATAATTTTCTTTCAGCAGTCATATACTCAAACTCCTATGTAAATCAGTAGTTTTCGTTTAAGAATAATTTCCTACTCCCACAAACTGAAGCAAAGACTCTCTTTGCAACATTGCCTTTGTATCTACCCTGTATTAACTTGCACCACGTGTAACACCCGTTACCTGCTGTATAGATCTCACATCTTTATTTAAAAACAACCTCCAAAATGGATGGGGTAGGGTCAAGTGAAATTTTCAACCAAATGCATACTTTAGGCATGAGCAATGTCAACCATAAAGTACATGACAGTAACTCAATATTATTTATGTGAACACAATATCGGAAAGAATACCTATATGGATGAAAGTGTGCCCTTTATATCCGAAAAGTTTGACGCAAATGTTATTCAATTTTATTTTTTTTAAATATCAAATAAATTGTTCCATTTATCCAGCGAGAGCAGACGAGACATCATTTCTAAATAAAATAAGCCATGTTATCACATCATCCACATTTCAAAGTGCACCATTGTAAAAAGGCAAAGATATTCTTTCAATGACGTGGTTTCGAAATAATCTCAATGTTATAGCATGATGACATTTACAGACTTTCTCTAAAAAATTGATAACCGGCAGCTATATTTGTGGATGTGTTAAACGGAAATGAGTGATTATTTTGCATAGAAACATTGCCATACAAAACCAATTGATCATTAGCCAGAGCTGTATATAGCCGAGCTTTTCTTTAGTATTTTACTCATACATTTTTTTTACAAAACAAACCAGTTTTTTTTAAATTGTGAGTATCATTACTCACCAACCTACTACAAATACTCATAACTTTTAAAAAGCATGAGTCCTATTGTCCTACGGAACAGTTTATTCAATATATTTTCATGATGGAAATTGTTCCAAGCATGCATCAGATATTAAGGTCATACAGTGTTTGTTTTTATGTTTTTACTTCCATTTAATCAGAATAGTTGTTGATTCTTTTAACATGCAATAATTCACATCCATTTTGAAAGCATGAACTATTTAAAGAAATTGTCTATTCTGAGAGAATTCCTTGTTACTCATTCATTTTGAATCCGATGAGTAAATACTCATTGCAGTCAACAATTATCTACAGCTCTGATTAGCATGTCTATATTCGAACACAAATGGTCCAAAACCAAATAACAATATTATGTGCTTATTTAACGTTATGGGCTAGGCCAGGCTGCAGGTAAATGTTTAATGGAAAGGGGCATAACTTTGCCAAAAATGAAAGATAAAGTTATTAGACATGTGTAAAGACTTTCCTTGGGGTGAGATGATAGATATTTATGAATTTTCATGAGCATAGGTTAAATACTTTTTAAGTTATGGCCAAGTTCAGGTTGCAGGTTAAAGCGTGACGGACAGAGGACGAAGACGACGAATGAAATAGACTACGGACAAAGCAATCTCTACCTGTCTGGCATGCTCATTTCTGTGAATCGTGTTTAATACTAGCTCAATATTTTTAATTAAAAACTAAAAGTGTACTTTATTCTCTCCCTTTATAGCAACACCCTTTATTACAGAGAGGTTACACGTTTATATGATTTCGTATTGTTTCGTTTATTTAGAATCTAAAAACCTATATTCACATGCAATTTGCTTACAAAGGATAAATCTATTCTAATTTGTTTTAACCTTTCTTTCGATAGAACGGTGTTTAATGATTAAAATGGTTAAATGTTTGCTTCCATATATTTTTATACCTTTTTAAGGGTTGAACTATTGCACTGTTATATGTTTACATGACTACGTAATCATTTTGAATGAACTCCTCACCACATCCCCCCACGCCACACACACACAAAACATTGGTGGAGTTAATCCTTATATACCATCTTTTTATATCAATTTAGAACATGTTCATAAAAGGTACCTCCATTTATAAAACAATAGTTTTACACACATAAGCTACCGAACTAAACTAATATCATGAGCTTACAACGAACGTTAAGACCTTCTCGAAAATGGTTAAACAAGTACTACTTGTCGACTGAATTCCTCTTACCAATTATTTACAGATAGTTTTCTAAACGTAGCACATATCTTTTACATCATATAC
>JAWPHD010013192.1:0-70238 GCA_037043455.1 Cyrtodaria siliqua
GTTCAAAGTATGTGTTGCTACCACACATGCGTCCATACAGTGCTTTAGGGTGTAACGAATAATCGGTAGTGAAGAATCATTTTCTGTTTCTTCTTTTTTCTCCTCCATATTATAAGAACCAGGCCATTCAATGAATGTAATCGGTTCTGCTTTGTCATACATGGCGGACGAGCTCCGCAGTTGCCCAGTTTGTATTTAAAAACCAGTAAAAGTAGATGAGAATGTTTTAAAACTAGGTACATGGAGGCTGATGACTATAGTCTCTATCGACTTGACTGGCTCTGAACTCCTCCAGGGTGACTGCAGAGGTGACCTGGAGTGGTAGTTGGTTCCAATCCCTGATGGTACTGAGAGAAAAGCTGTCGTGGTATGCCTCATGTGTGTTTCTTTCTTGGAAGAATTTTTTTAATTGAAATTTTGTTTAAATTATAATATCTCAGCTCATCTAATTCAGATTTTTTTTAAAATGTTCAGGCTTGAATATCCAGGTTTGAAAATATATCGTATAAGCAGACATTTATGCAGCAGTGAAGTGATTTGGTGCATTTTTCCATGCAAATATATATAATGTAATGGACTGTTCTTTCTTTGATTTAAAATCATTCCATTTATGTGACAAAGCAGCCGGACATTGTAAACCCTGATCAGTTTGCGAGTTACTCGAAGGTTGATCTGGATTTACAATGGACGCAAAGGCTATTATAGTCGTGCTTAGCGGGTTAAGGGTTAACACATCTAAGAGACAAAGTTCATACTGTTATCATCAAATCAGTTGTCAAAGTTTGACACTTGTAAGGATACAATGAAGTCATGTAAAATATCGTAATAAAACTTCTCAGGTATAGGACAATAATTTCACAGGTATATAACAATACTATTAAATCTTTTGCTATCATACAACTAAAAGAGAAAATGGAAATCAGAATAAAAAGACGTTTTTCTTTCATTTTAAATTTAAACGTTTTAACCAAATGATTCTATATGCACTAACCCCCGGTATGTATATTAAAATAATTTCAAGTTAAGGTACCTACACTCTGTTTATTTTTAAACAAACGCTAATGTGTTTAAGTTATTGAATATACTATTTGTATACTTTGTCACGATCCAGACACACGGTATAACTGATGTATATAATAGACCATGGGCTACTCAACTTTTCGGTACCAACTCAGCTGGACAATTTTAAATGCTACCACCTTTTCGATATACCTTAGTAAAAAAAAATAGCCAGGATAGTTTTTCTGAAACAGTAGCTTAATACATTATTTTTGGACAAAAACATGCAAATTTGAACAAAAATCGTTAAAAACTGGAATATTTTTTTTTAAATATTATTATCATTGCAATATTAGGGAGCTGAAGCTTCTGAAAGTTGTCTGTTATATTCATATAAATAAAAATGATATTTGAAATGAATAAAATGTATACAGCTTGCCATTTTGGAGGAAGATTAGCAAAAAAAAGCATACAAATCGCTGATTTTTGGAATAATTATTAAACAAATTATTGACACTTTCAGTTAAACAAAATATAAGTTTTTAAAGTGTTTTCAGTCATCTAAAGATGTCCTGAGATATAGATAAAATTCTAAAGGATCAGAGATTTGGCAAAACTGGGATATTTTGGGCCAAAAGTTACAAATTTGAACCAAAATCACTAAAAACGGGATTACTTTTAAAAATATAATTATAATTACAATATAAGGAGATTGAATGTCCTTAAAGTTATCTGTTATATACATCTTCATGAAAACAAATATTTGGAATGAATAAAATATATAAATTTTGAGTGGGGTGGGGGGGGGGGGTGGGGGGGTAGGGGTTGGGGTCGGGGGTGGTGAATCAACACAAAATGAATTAAAGTCGCTGATTTTTGGAATAATTATGATTAAAATATTGCAAAGCAGAAGTCATTATAGTATTTCTTTAAATGTAATGGTGTCATGAGCTACATAAGAGACAGTCCTGACGGATCAGAGATTTGAAAATGTCATTTCTTTTGGCCCAGAATATCGAAATTTAAACAAAAACTGCCGAAAACTCGACTATTTAAAATACAATTGTATTGCAATATAAGAGAGATGAGTGGTCTTATATTAATGTACATGGGGAAAATGTTTGGAATAAACAAATTTTATACATCTTGACATTTTTGGAGAAAATCAACAAAAAATAAAGAATAAAATAAAAGATTTTTGGATATTTATTTATAACAAAACAAAAGTATTTTTCAAAAATGTAAATAAAGCTGTATTAAGGTACAGACAAAAAGTTCCGAAGTAACTTGAAAACTGCAAATAAAATTTACGAACAGTTGAATATTTATTAAAAAATAATTTCTTTTGAAACGAAAGGGAGCTGAAGGTCTTTAACCTTTTCTTATTATGTTCGTGTATATGGAAAAAAATGGGCGAACACAAAAAAAATAGCTTAAAAAAAAGAATTGCATGAATATCGAATATTGAAGACATTTTTTAACGATTTTTATAATCAAACTCACAAATTGCATACGTAAATGCCATTGTAGTGTTTCTTTTATTAAACTATTGCAACACATGTATGCCAATTAACAGAACCGAGAGAAGTGTTATTTCAGTTTTGGGTTGAGATAAATGCAATTTAGAAGTAAACGTAGTTTTAAAGAAAACTCTGCCTGGAAAATAATATACGTCTCAAAGCTCTTGTAAGAGACAATCATGATATTAACATCTTTAACAGAATACTACGTTTTCATCTGCCGAATGTTGACGCATGTTAACATTCTGAATACTCCCTGTATTGTAACATGGCGTGAATGCAGGGGAGTTGGTTGTAGCATGTCTATGCTTTCTGTAAGTACAGTGTAAAGTAAGTTTCGCAAGATACTTTGATAACATTCTGAAATTATAAAGGAACATATGGGTCATCTGTTATAACAGGCCTTATAACAAAGTCCAGGGTGTAACATCATTATTCTAAAGGTATGTAAGACTTTCCGAGGTCCTTGTTTGCGCGTGGTGGTAAGCACGCAAATGTTGTACTGCTGCTGCTGCATATGTATGGGGAATACTGCTCATCAAGAGCTGACCAGTTGAATCCACAATGCTATAGGATGCACATACAACAAGACGTTGTAATGAGACACTGGATTATTATTAACTGATATCCAGTTGATAATTATTCCAGTGTCTCATTACAACGGCTTGTTGTATGCCCATCCTACTGCGTTGTGGATTGGATTGGAAAATCTCACTATCAGTTTTTACTATAGACTGTGTGCCCATTTAGACAACCTGCTGTTTAAAATAATATTTAACTACCGTCTTTC
This sequence comes from Cyrtodaria siliqua, assembly GCA_037043455.1. Classification (NCBI taxonomy): domain Eukaryota; kingdom Metazoa; phylum Mollusca; class Bivalvia; order Adapedonta; family Hiatellidae; genus Cyrtodaria; species Cyrtodaria siliqua. The sequence goes on from JAWPHD010013192.1 coordinate 3,310, forward strand.
AAAACATGTCTTTCAGGATGCTCTGTCCTATTACCTTAACGGTATTTAGATTATACTTTACTTTTCTTTCAGCAATCATATACTCAAACTAATTTGTAAATCAGTTGTTTTCGTTTAAGAACGATTTCCTGCTCCCGGGAACTGAAGCAAAGACTACTGTGCTAGTTGCCTTTGTATCTACCCTTTGTTAACTTGCATCACTTATAACACCCGTTAGCTGCTGTATATTTAAGGACTATTGATCAGCAATCTTTCAACCAAATGCATACTTTAGGAATGAGCAATGTCAACCATAAAGTAATTCAATATTATTTACGTGAACATAATATCAGAAAAAATACTTAAATGCTGAAATTGTGCCCTTTTTGAACAGTATGCTGCAATTTTATTCAAAGATTATTTTTTTATTGTGACATTGTCAAATAAATTGTTCCATTTATCCAGCGAGAGCAGACGAGACATCATTTTTAAATAAAAAAGCCATGGTATCACATCATCCAAATTTTAAAGTGCACCATTGTAAAAAGGCAAAGATATTTTTTCACTGACATGTGGTTTCGTTATAATCTCAATGTTATAGTATGATGACATTGACGGACTTTCTCTGTAAACATTTTTATAACCGGCAACTATATTTGTGGATGTGTTAAACAGAACTGAGCGCCTATTTTGCATAGAAACAAAGCCAAACAAAACCAATTGATCATTAGCATGTCTATATTCGAACAAAAATGGTCCAAACCAAATAACAAATCTAATAAACGGTTCATCCAAACGATTCACCATACCACATGAATGTAAGTGCACGCTTTTCATGTGTATCATTTGTGTATTGAAGGCACATGGGATATAAAGCATATTTTTCCTTTTTTAACAGTGGTGTACTTTTACAATTATGCTATACATATTGTCAGTGTGAAGGTGAATTTAACAATAGTATACAATTCAATGATGGAATGAAGGGCTGATAATCACATAGGCGTTTGCATATGTTAAATAAATCAATAAATCAATAAATAGAAGGGTGTTCCACGGAACACATTTGTAGGCAGGCATGGGTTGCAGGTAAAGGTTTAATGGAAAGGAGCATAACTTTGCCGAAATGAAAGACAACGTTATTAGACATGTGTAACGACTTTCCTTGGGGTGAGATTAAGATGTTTATGAATACTGATAAAGGTGATCCTTTGGGAGCAACAAACACAATTAAGAGAATAAAGCAGCAGACTCGGTTTTATTGAGTCTGTTCATGAGAAGTAATGAAAGAAGCAACACCTCTAACGCCCCCTAGTACCGGCTTAAGCGGTATTCTACTTCAAAGCCACCTATATTGGGCTCGTTGGTCCAAAAGGACCAGTAAAAATAACACTACTGATTCGTAGCACGGGGAGAAGTTTCATGAACATAGGTTAAATAGTTTTTAAGGTATGACCAAGTTCAGGTTGCAGGATAAAGCGTGACGGACAGAAGACGACGAATGAAGACAGACTACGGACAAAGCGATCCCTACCTGTCTGCCATGCTACGAAGGTGACGCAAAGACAAATAAAATGTAACTTTGAATTGTAACATTTCTGTGAATAATTTGTTATAGTTAGCTCAATATGTTTAATTAAAAACTTAAAAGCGTGTGAGTGTGTTTGTAGTTTTACGGCTTATAGTCCTACACCAACATTCTCGAGAAAAACTTAAAAGTGTATTATCTCCCTTTATAGCAACACCCTTATGACAGAGAGGTCACACGTTTATATTATTTCGTATATATAGAATCTAAAAAACTATATGCACATGTAATTTGCTGAAAAAGGATAAATATATTCTAATTTGTTTGGTTATCTTTACATTCCTTTGATAGCATGTGCGTTTAATGATTAAAATGGTTAAATGTTTGCTTCCATATGTTTGTATACGTTTTTAAGGGTTGAACTATTGTGTGAGTGTGTTTGTAGTTTTACGGCTTATAGTCCTACACCAACATTCTCGAGAAAAACTTAAAAGTGTATTATCTCCCTTTATAGCAACACCCTTATGACAGAGAGGTCACACGTTTATATTATTTCGTATATATAGAATCTAAAAAACTATATGCACATGTAATTTGCTGAAAAAGGATAAATATATTCTAATTTGTTTGGTTATCTTTACATTCCTTTGATAGCATGTGCGTTTAATGATTAAAATGGTTAAATGTTTGCTTCCATATGTTTGTATACGTTTTTAAGGGTTGAACTATTGAATTGTATATGTTTACATGACTTACGTAACCATTTTGATTGCAATCAAATACACAAACAACAAATTGGTGGAGTTAATCCATGCCATACATCCATTTTTATATCAATTTAGAACATTTTCTTAAAAATTACCTTCCTTTATAAAACAATAGTTTTACACACTTAAGCTACCGAACTAAAATACTATCCTGGCTTAAAAGAAGCGTAAGACATTGACCTTTCCGAAAATGCATATTATAATTTGCCAGCTTGAGTGGTACCAATATGTCAATATTTGGGTAGCAACCCACGGCCTATAATAAACATGTATTCAAGCATAATTTGCCAGCTTGAGTGGTACCAATATGTCAATATTTGAGTAGCAGCCCACGGCCTATAATAAACATGCATTCAAGCATTACAAGAGTGTGTAAGCAAAACTTCCGGGTTAACGAAATTTAATTTTAAATACGCAGTTTTGTTGCGGCATTCCATGCTGCAGGTAAAACATCGTTTTGCTTCAGTTTAAGTCGTGAGCGAAGAAACATGACGGTAAAGATTATATTTGCAGTTGAAGTGCTTGTTTTTGTTGGAGTTGTTCTTATAGGACATACATCTGCATGGTCAGGGTATGTAAACCACATTCGTTATTTATTTTTGTAATGTGTGCAGTTAAGTTACGCAAAATACGTACTTATGCCTCTATATGTGTTTATCTTAAACCAAATGCAGCCAAATAACGAAAAAATACAACAACACTATAACACCGTATATAAAAACTCTGTTCAAGTGTTCGGGTCATATAATAATGTATTAGAAGTAAAGGTTTATTAACGGGTTCTTAAAATACCCGTTATGGAATATGCGTTAATTGAATTATGAGTTGGTAACTGTTATTTCGACGCTTCAGTTTCGGGGTTTGGTCTGGTTGGTTAAAACCGTTTATATCATGTCTATAGAGTTTGGGCTCAAAATATGTAAGTTATATATATATACCTCGTCGTCTGTAGGTTTAGAAACGGTGTACATATTATATACAATTTGGCTGTTGTTGGCGGGATAGATAATTTAACTGATTTCTGATCTAGTACCATGCTTATATACTACCTTTTCTGATTATTTATCTTATAACTACTTGTTTACTAATGCTATGAAAATAAAAGTGACAGACTAGATCATCCCCGGGTGTACATTTGAAAACGCAACGCTTGGTCTTTTTTGGAATTTCTATGATGTTAAAGTTAAATGTGTTTTAACTAAAATTGTTCAACAATTGGTATGCAGCTGTTTATCGCCATATCTTAACCTTTTGGACAAAGACATTTGTGTACTAACATGCAAAAATACAATCTTGATTTGAACAGAAACCAATGGACTAAAAATAATCAAAAAAAAGAAAATGTTGCGTTTTTAAAAGTACTGAGTATAGATACGGGATCCTGAATAATGAAAATAAACAAAAACGGTGGACCCATTCCAAATAAACTATTGCTATTTAAATATATGTTCACTGAATGGCATAAATAAAATATTGAATAGATGAATCTTAAAAAGAAACAAGAATTATCCAATATAAAGCAATACCAGTAAGTATTGAAAACCACACGAATAATAAATCAAATATGTATTGAATGAAGAATGAATGTTTAATTTTACGACGGTATACCAGTCGTTTAATGGGCGTAATTCTTTAACATGAGATAAGACCGTTAAATGACTGATATACTGTTATTCCCACCATTAAACTTAAACTTAAACATTGCATTGTCCCGCCTTAATGCCATTAAGCGATGAGAAAACGTATTTAAGTAACTGATATTTCGACAATAAAACACGTTTAAAAAAAAAATTAATGAAAAAATACGATAACCTGTTTTATATTAACTATTAAATGTTTTAATTTTACAATAAGCAAACTTTTTAAGCCGAAATTTCATACCCCAGCCAACCCTGTTTTCGCTTCTTGGAGAAGGGGTTGGATAGGGTATGGACGTTAATACTAGGACCATGGCTAGAGGCGCTATACTTAAACTAGCATTAACTCCTGAATATAAAAGAGTCACGGATGAAATAGTGGGGTGAGTGGGGGTTTGGGAGGGGGAAGTGGGGGCGTTATTTATACAGTTGTTAGTGAATCATACAAGAAATCTCCCCCACACCCCCTCCACGTCCATCCCATCATATACTTAGTCACTTAACCTGAAATGCATGTGTCAAAAACTAATATCGAAAGAAACAAATCATGTTAAGTGTTAATACATTTGAAAAAATGCACATATAGAGATATTGTCATAGTATGTATATATAACAAAGAAGGCCAGAATCCCATTACAGACTCATTTTTTCTGGTTTGTGAATGGAAGGTTGATTTTCAACTTGCATTCATAGCCATTGCTTTTGGCGCCTCCTCATCGCCATCTGGCGGATAACCTATATTTTCCTCATAAATCGAGGCGTCAAGTCGTACATGTATGCTGATCTATTCTAGATGAACGTATTGGATGCTGAACAAATAAACAGGTCGAGATTATATATGAGTTGTGGGTGATTTTTTTTTCAAGCGAGTTTTTGCAAGGTTTTTCTCATCAAGGGAGAAACACGATGTGACGTCACCCGCACCTTCGCTTGACAGCGACTATAGATCTAGTTTATATTCGCGCAAAAAGCCGATTCAGTCAACCCAAATTAAACGAGATTTCCGGGGAAAGAGTTGTTTCTATATATTTAATTTTTTATTATGTATATTTGTATATAGCAGCAACTATTTTAAAAGGGTTTAAGTGATTCACGATATCAGTGAATTATTATTAATGATAAGATATGATAAGATGAACTACAGAAACATATTTAGACACCACTGGATTGTTATTCTGTTGGAATACAGTATATATAGAAATCTTGTTAAAGTTATATCTCCTGTAGCTATAGAACGTGAAAACAACATGATTATTGCTTTATTATGTATAACTGTATATAGCAACAACTATTTCGAAAGTTTTTAGTGATTGACGATGTCAGTGAATTATTATTAATGATAAGATGAAATAAAATAAACATGTTTAGAAACCACTGGATTTGATTTGATTAAAACTTTCATAGATTGTAGAGTTCAGGGTATATTTGTGCAATAACGTTAACACGTGTCTCTACGACATGACGTCTTGACGTCAATGACGTCACGATGTTATTAAAACCCGTTTTTTTTCACTGATCGCATTTGTTAATTTGTTTTACTATGAAATCAATCAGTGTCTGACTCAGTCACTGCTGACAGTTTTAACAACATGACGTCATCCAAAATGGCCACATCGCTGACAGTTGTGACGTCATAACGTCATCCAATTTGGAAAGCCCGTGTGATCAAAATATATTCATTCATAACAAGGGTCAAGCTCCAGATTATATGAGTTTTTAATCATAACATTTGTCAAGCTCCAGATTATCTCATTCATAACATGTGTCAAGTTTCCATATTATCAGTATTCATTCATAACAAGTGTCAAGCTCCAGAGTTTTCATTCATAATGACAAATGTTTAAACCGAGTTGCATTTTGTTAGGATGTTTATTTTTATTTGCATGCATGTTTTAAAAAAATGTTTTTATGTCCATTTTCAAAAATATATTATGGAGTCTTAAGCCTATTAATTTTCTCAGTAATGTTTAGTGAATTCGGGCAAGATTTAATGTTTTGTCTTTTTTTTGGTAAAATACATAGGGAAGTTGAATCAACGGGTAGTGCCTCTTGTTAATTTGTCCCTGATTACAGAATGTCTGTCTACAAAATGTACATAGAAATTGCTTTGTTACTTAATAGTTGTTCTACCGGTCTTATATTCTGTTGACAATTTCATCAAAGTCTTTCATATGTTTATTATTTCCCTTATTTTCTCCTTCCTTGACTATTGGAGGCCCTATTTTATTTCTCATTTTGGGGGGTTGGGGGAGGGGGGGGGTCGTGGTGGGGAGAGTGGGGGTGTAACTTGCCCACAAAAGTAACTGGCTTTTAATTTAATATGCATAGTAGGTCCCATTACACGTGTGACTTCCTGCCATTGTAACAGATTTAAAGCCGTTGTAACAGATTGTCCGTCATTTGCCCTTTGACTTTTTGTTGTTAACACTCTAGCACCTTCATTATATATCCGACCTTTACCAAACTTGGTCAGTGTCTTCATATCCATGAGAGCTCCGACAAGTTTGATACATCAGTTATTGCCCTTGATTTAATAAAAAATCCAATAGTTTGCCTTGTGAACAAACACACTAGCACCTTCATTGTGCATCTGATATTTACCAAACTTGGTCAGAGGCTTTATATTAATGAACGGTCAGACAAATTCGAAAACCATCCATACTGAATAATGAACGCCAGAGTTATTGTCCTTGATTTAATGAAAAATCCTATATATTGCTTTCTGAACACTAGTCCCTTCATTTTGCATCCGATGTTTACCAAACTTGGTCAGAGTCTTAATATTAATGGAAGCTTGGACAATTTTGAAAACCACCCATATCGGATAATAAACGCAAAAGGTATTGTCCTTGATTTAATGGAAAATCCTATATTTTGCATTGTGAACACTATCCCCTTTATTTTGCATCCGATCCTTACCGAACTGGGCCTGAGTCTTTATATTAATGAAGGCTCAGACAAGTTTGAAAACAACCCAAATCGGATAATAAACGCAAAAGTTATTGTCCTTGATTTAATGGAAAATCCTATTTTTTGCATTGTGAACACACATCCGATCGTTACCGAACTTGGCCCAGTCTTTATATTAATGAAGGCTCAGACAAGTTTGAAAACAACCCTTATCGGTTAATACAATTCAGAGTTGTTGCCCTTGATTGAATAGAAAATCCTATATTTTGCCCTGTGAACTCTTAATATAGCCCACTCATTGTGCATCCGGTCTTTACCAAACTTGGTCCCAGTCTTTATATTAATAAAAGTGTGTACCATACTGTAAACTACATATATCGTATAATAAACACGATAGTTATTGCCCTTGATTTAATGACCATGTCCTATATTTACCTCGTGAACATATCTTTCATTCGATCTTTACTAAATTTAGTCAATATATTTATATTATTAAAAGCTTGGACACGTTCAAAACCAGTTGCATAAGACTAGACACATCAGAGTAATAGCCCTTGATTTTTTTAAAAATTGTTTCCCAATAGGTTTTAGACTATTCAAGCCAGTAGAGCGATGGGCATCTTGTTCCCGGAAGACTACTTAATACACGCCACTCTGTAAATGACATACTTTTGGACATGGAGGTCATCTTGAGTGACAGCTTGGCCATAAAACACAAATCTGTCTATCCATCAGTAATTTCATAAAATAATATAGTCTAGATTTGAAACAGTTTATTGACAATTGATCACAATATATTTGGAATGGATCGACCCTCTAAGATTTTTGTAGGTCGCCCAAGATCGCTAAGTTGGCTAAAACTATGTCAAATTTATGGAAATTAAAAAAAAAGGTCCAGCAATCGTGCAAATATTCATACAGTCTCTCCTATCAAACCTTGCATTCTCAGTACTTTCAGTACTTTGAGTGTTTTTACCTTTGTACTGTTCCGTGCGTACATTTCACTCAGGTTTTGTGTCAGATATACATTATTCTTCGTTTCTGCAAACATTGGTTTACCTAAATATGCCCTATCGACTTAGTCATCATTAAAATCCAAACACTCTTTTTAGGAAGTGAATGCATACGTTTGATTTCTGGGTCTCTCGTCATAGTTAGGCGCCTGCCGTAGTTCTTCCGAAGGTTGTCTGTCCTTGGTAGTTCGCAAATAATTCATTATCGAAATGAACGCCTGTGAGGAAACCGGGCTAGCGTTTGGCGTGCCGCCACCTTGCCAGATGGGGTCACAGAGATTAGTATAGGTTGGTCATACACTATGAAGCGAGTAATGACCATTGTCGCATTCTTTAAAGCTCTTTGTTAAAATTACATTTTAATATACTTATACAAAGGCTGATTATTAACTGATTCAGATAAGCAACTTTATTTACAGATTTATAGATTTATCAATCAAATAACTTTATTCAGCATTAAACATTCTGTACAACGTGTATAGCCTACACACTACAGGCTATTACTCGTGAATAGCCAACGTTATTTTTGGAGGCACTGTGCACCCACAGTTGTTATACTGTAGATCTGCATTTGAAATAGAACGCATGCGCAACGTCGAGTCATTCTTTTCTACTGGGATTACTGGACATTAAGTAAATTACAATGTAATACTGACCACTGTTTCCCAGGGTCGGGATAACAGCATGAAAATATTTAAGCCTTTTGGGGCTTTACTGTGGTGCACCACGCCTAGGTCGGCTGTGCACATTATTGTAAACTTTCAAAAATAAATAACTTTCAAGTTATTAAACGAAGAAACATTTTAATTTAGAATTAGAGTTTTGATAAAACGTTTTATTTAAGCCGTTTGGGGCTTCCTTTTGGGAAAAGTGTTAAGGCTGCCATATAATGTATTTGTTGCAGGCAGCCCGATCTTTGAAGCCGCGCCCATGATTTGCCAAAAACTTAATAAATGATAATACGTTTCTTATGTGTTAGTTAGTTTTGTGCCTTCCTAAATAATACATATACATGTTTTGTAAAATTGTATGTTCTATCCTCACGGCCTTTTAAGCCTATTGGAATTTGGAAATAAAGTATATATCTATCTACACATACAATACAGACAGGACATCAAACAAAACATGAAAAAAATGAGAAAAACAACAACATGGTTTACAAAATCTACATTGAATTGAATTGCATTGGATTTTATTGTCGCACCAACAAATCTACATTGAAGTTTACAATAGAAGCGTTATAAGTTTTTAATGGAAACATTGAAATGTGGTAAAGAAATACTTTAAACTTGCATTTCATTTCGAAGTTTAAGTGCGTAATAAATATATGTGTGTGTGTGGGGAAGTAATCCCGATCTACCTATGCCTATTTGTGGATTTCCATTGTGAATATTTGACTGTGTGCCAATAATATCGAAAAGAGGAAGTGATCAAATATGACAATAAGATAGATAGATACTTTTATTGACTTAAACTATTACAGTTTTTCATCATTACAAATATATGATAATTATAATATACACACACGTGACAGATATTAACATTGCAAATACAACAAAATAATCACTAAGTTTTTGTTTTGTTTCATACATATTTAAACAATCAAAAACATACATATATTTTGGTATGTCAATGATAAACGAGGATGTTCTAAAATAAGATATCTAGTGGGTTTTTTTTTTGGTTTTTTTTGTTTATTTTTAAGTAAAAAAAGAGAAATTCAATAATTAATGGGGATTTGTATGGATTCAGGATTATTTATTGTGTGTCTGTGTATTTGTTGTGTGTGTGTGTGTGTGTGCGTGCGTGCGTGCGTGCGTGTGTGTGTGTGTGAGAGAGAGTGAGGGGTGTGTCTGTGGGGGTAATATTAAAGTAAAGGTGGGTTTAAGGAGGACCTGCATCTGGTAAAACAACAATTAAGCATACATATAGGGTAATTAATTATATCAATAATGGCTGTGGAGGTGGGAGGAGGGTAGGTGGGAGCGTATTTATACAATTGTAAGTTGTGATGAAATTCTTTTTTAAGGTTTTAAGTGGGAACTTGTGAAACATAATTCTGTTCACTGCGAACTTACCTGTTTAGGTCATAGATTAAACAAGGAAAGTACCATCACATAGCACTTATTGCATGATATTTAACTCGTTAAGCTCAAAGTCGTACATGTTTGAAATTAAGGCTCTATTTGAGAAAAGTACATGCAGAGTATAACACGTCAGTTTTGTTTAAATGATACAATAAACGTCTTAAAATTACTAGTACATGTACGCTAGGATTTTCCCATACATATAGAAAACCATACGTAACCCAACAATTGATTTACATTCGACAACCAATTTTTACGACCAACAATCAATATACGATATTTCACAGCTACATAGTTTACAATATAACATTATCAGTATTAAGTAATTTACACCAGTACTTCATAACGTGATATATACAATGGGTATCTCCCAATTCACCATACTAACCCGCTGAACAAGTATTAGTTTTAAGGTTAAGAATTCTCTTACATAATGTTAGATGTATGCGCTTTATTTCTTTTGATTTACTAAATCCCCATATTTCTGATGCATATCTTAATATTGAAGCAAAAATGAATCATACAGATGACAAAGTATCTTAGGTTTCATCTACGACAATTAATAAATTGAATTTAAAATAAGTTTAAAGACTTCAGTGCCTTACCAACTAACTGTTATTGGTTAAGAGCGTCTCCGTGGTCGTGGGGTTAACGACGTTGCGTTGTAAACCTTCTCACCTCTCAACGCTGCGGGTTAGAATCCCACTGGGAGCTCGACATGTAAATGAGGAAGTGTCGATTCTTACGATGGTGGGAGGTGTACACTACTGGTTCTACCCAGGAAACGTGGGTGGTCTGCCTCCACCACAAAACAATCCACCGTATATAACCTTACATGTGTTGAAAATGACGTAAAACACCAAACAAACAAACAAACAAACAAACATAATGTATTTACGATAAATATTAAAACAATATCATTAATCAAGACCTGAATCAATATTTTGTTTTAAGTATAATTTCAAGTATTCGATAAACAAGGCGAACATTATTGACGAGATTACCTCCCCTTGGCGAGTATGCGGTCGGCATACTCGAATAACTCAGAGTATGTATTATAATAATCTTTCATGGGGAAGACTGGGAATTCCAACACGAGGTATAACTGTTTTTATCGGAACCGAGGCTCACCAGATACTCATAATTGATACTTTTCTTGCATATCATTTACATTCTGCGCGTTGACGTCGCAAACTTCTATACGCTTTGCATGTTTATTTACACAATGACGTCATGCATATGTCATTGTTGATATCTGTTGATATATCAGCGAGTGACTTTTATCTTTCCCCTTGTGTAAGATCCCCTTGTGTAAGATCATGCTTTTCACCACTTATGTAAAACGCGGATATCCTTATCCGGTATGCAAGAATACATGCTCTAACACAAGATTTTATCTTTTGATACATACCTCGAAAAATGCGTAAGCGTTTTCCTTGTATTCTACAATTATACAATTTCAACCCTGATGCATGTCTATAAATACAATCAAAAGCTGTTTGTCTTGTATACAATTTTACAGTTCACGCACGAACCTTCTTTGAAGCAGATCATCTACTTGCTTTATATTCTGAAATTGGATATGGACCCTCAAAACATGATGTACAATGATTGTCGTTTCGTGTATGACGAGAACACAAAAAAACTCTTTCTTTTTATGTTATTATGCTTTTTCAAACTATAAAGCAAAGTATAAGAAAACTTCCGTGTTCTGGAAAACAAAATTCCCCGTGAAAACATAAAAAGGGATTTCGGTTTCAAATGTATTCAAATCTGATGCAAAGAGTTGTAATTTAATAAAACGCTTGCGACACAAAACATTGTAGATTTTTGAAATAAGACAATTTATTGCGCTCCGTGGTTATATTAATATCATAATGATAAAACACGTTTTCTTCTTCAATAAGAACACTACGATTCTAATATAATGAGTATTCATTAATCGATTATGTAACAGGAGCTTGGTAGGGGCTGGCAATTACAAACATTTCTTCGTGTGTTTCCTTTTTTAATCAATAAATCGATCAAACAATCAATCAATCAATCAATCAATCAATAACCACCGAAATATATTTAAATTACAATAAATATATGCATTCAACAATATATCATATTACTTTCTCCCAAAATATCTAATATAAATAATACTTTCTCCCACAATACAATTAATTACAATATCAGTGCTCCAGATAAGACGGCTATTTGCGTAATTACGCATATTTTTTCACAAAAATAGCAATAAAAATGAAATTAATGCCTACACAACGCATTAATTTTTTTTTTACAATATTATAGTGAATTACAATATTATTACAATACAAATCACCCTAACATTAACAATATAGTGAATTACAATATTATTGCAATACAAATCACCCTAACATTCACAAAATAGTGAATTACAATATTATTGCAATACAAATCACCCTAACATTAACAATATAGTGAATTACAATATTATTGCAATACAAATCACCCTAACATTTACAATATAGTGAATTACAATATTATTGCAATTCAGATCACCCTAATATTAACAATATAGTGAATTACAATATTATTGCAATACAAATCACCCTAACATTAACAATATAGTGAATTAAAGTATTATTGCAATACAAATCACCCTAACATTAACAATCTAGTGAATTACAATGTTATTGCAATACAAATCACCCTAACATTTACAATATAGTGGATTACAATATTATTGCAATACAAATCACCCAAACATTTACAATATATTGAATTACAATATTATTGCAATTCAAATCACCCTAATATTAACAATATAGTGAATTACAATGTTATTGCAATATAAATCACCCAAACATTTACAATATAGTGAATTACAATATTATTGCAATTCAAATCACCCTAATATTAACAATATTGTGAATTAAAATATTATTGCAATGCAAATCACTATTACATTTACAATATAGTGAATTGCATTATTACGATATTATTGCAATACAAATCACCCTAATATTTACAATATAGTGAATTACAATATTAGTGCAATACAAATCACCCTAACATTCACAGTATAGTGAATTACAATATTATTGCAACACAAACCATCCTAATATTTAATAAAATGCTAATGATTATCTTGTAATTCAAAATATGCTTAATTACAATGCCCATCATTAGTTACATTTAAAGACAAATGAAACCTTTAAACATGAATGAATCAATAGCAATACATTAATCTTCTACAAATAACTTACAAGCATATGGTGCTATGGTGTCCCCGATCATTATCTATACCATCAGATATACCTCACATCATCAACTTCTCATACCTGTATACTAAATGACGGAATAATCAATATACACGTAAATCTTCCATGAGCACATTTAGGTTATAATGAGATTTTTTTTAAACTACAGGCGATTGAAAGAATATCTTTGCTTTTTTTTACACCATGGTGTACATTGAAATTTGGATGATGTGATAAAATGCCTAATTTTATTTAGAAATATACCATCCATGTTGGATATTTTTTTTAAAGATGGACGACCAATAATCATTGATATAACTTCTGTTTGTTTTTCTCACTCATATACTTAAAGGGACATACGGCAATCTTGAAGTCTTTATCAAACATTAAAATTAGCCTCTTGATTTATTAATTCAGTGTCGTTCGATACCGGAACGGCAACGACTCTTATATGGTTTTCATAATTGCAAATGGTAAGGTAGCAATGAACAGGTTCTTTGAGTTTTTCAATTTGATAAATACACATGTTAGCAGTGAACAGTTTACATGTGAATACTTGTATTTCTGTGCAGATGTGTAATTCTAGCATGTCGTGCTACAAGGGTGAATATATGTACGCATGTCAAGGATTTGACCAGAACGAAGTGAGGTCGTCTACATTGATTCAAAATGTTTGGTAGGAAGAACTGATGGTAACCATTGGGAAGCGTTGCATGTTTACGTCTTCGTGATTTTTTTAATACTGTTAAAACAGACGTGACTTGATCTGTTATTATGTTAAACTTTGTTCCTAGTTCCTACCCATTTCTCTCGGCAGGCTGCTATTTAACGCTTCCGTAAAACCTTGCTTGTTTTCACTTTAAATCTGCTTGCGTGTGCTTCAATACAACCTTGAATTTTCAATTTGTCTTCGTTATTCTACCATAGGTGTGAATGTGTGAATATATTATTCGTGAAATCTAAATGCGTGTGCCTATCAATGCCGATGACGCAATACATCACATGTGATCAGGTGTCAGTCACCAGTACAATAAAATATAAAGCAACTACCCTAATGGCAAACTATGGAGTTATCCACCAACAGTTATGCAGTGAAAGAAATGCTTTAAATTGATGTATATATGGTGTATACTTAACTATTTAAATACTTTTATTGATTGCGTGTGGCGACGAGCTTAACAAAAAGTGTTTACCGTTCAGGAGTATAACATTTCACATCCTTGTTCAACACAATAAAACCCAGTCCAAAACTACCTATATACCACTTAAATGCACTTCCTCCTAAATGCTCGGTGTTAATACCTGAGTGCATTGACCAGAACGGTACAGACATATAGAAAGTAAGTGTCACTAACTCACTATGTAAAATTCTATCAGAGAGCCAGGTTACACCCATGCAAGCGTTTGTATTACTACATTCGTATATTCATACATTTCTGTATTCCGACAATTTCCGTTTTTCAATAAAATTAAATTCCGTCATTCGTCATCAAAAAACTCCGGGATAAAAAGGAGTGTGTAATGAGATTCATATATAAATATAGTTAAATGTGATCCCACTCGTAGGAGCTATAATTTTATGTATGTATGCGTGTATATGTTAAGTGTGCATCCAGACGAGTGTGTTATCATGTAGAGATATAGTAGATCAGTATGAGGCGCCGTATTGCTTTTTAATACAATTCAGTGATATCACCTATTTGAATGAGTGATATCACTGATTCGAATAGGTGATATCACTGATTCAAATTTAAATGAGTGATATCACCTATTCGAATCAGTGATATCACCTATTCGAATCAGTGATATCACTGATTCGAATAGGTGATATCACCGATTCAAAACGAAAGGGTGATATCACCTATTGAATGGGTGATATCACCTATTTGAATAAGTGATATCACTAATTCGAATAGGTGATATCACTCTTTCAAAACGAATGGGTGATATCACCTATTCGAATCAGTGATATCACTCATTCAAATAGGTGATATCACTCATTCAATAGGTGATATCACCCTTTCGTTTTGAATCAGTGATATCACCTATTCGAATCAGTGATATCACCTATTCGTTTTTACAACAAGAAAAATACAGACTTCCCCCAAGAGTATTATCACGGAGAACGTTATACGTCACTGGTATTATATGGTGTTGCTAACGGTTAGATAATAACTGTCCACTGTGTTTCTCAGTGTAATTGGTGAAGTGTGTTTTTATTTACAACTTGAATTACTGTATCAAATATTAGAAAATGTATAGAAAATGAAATTATATTTTGCGGGGTTGGGGTGGTGGTGGGGTGGGGTGGGGGCAGCAATACCGCATTTTTTGGATCGATCCCTGTAGGGGTAGGTTTGGTAGGGTGTATAACCCTTCTGCTGTGTGGGGGAGGGGGAAATGTCCGCATATACTGCTGCAAGAGCTGATGCGACCATAACATGAAAGCCGGCCATTATATGCCGATGACGAAACAACCTGCCAAATGTTGCAACAGACGACGATTTTGAAGGTCTGTCTATTTAGTTACGTGGACCCTGGATGGGATCTGTCATTTATACAGAGTTTATTTCTGAATTGGTAATCGGTGATATCACTGATTCGAATAGGTGATATCACTCATTCAAAATGAATGGGTGATATCACCTACTGAATGGGTGATATCACCTATTCGAATTAGTGATATCACCTATTCGAATTGGTGATATCACCCATTCGTTTTGAATAAGTGATATCACTGATTCGAATGAGTGATATCACTGATTCGAATAGATGATATCACCCATTCAATAGGTGATATCACGCATTCAGAAGGAATCGGTGATATCACCTATTTGAATGCGTGATATCACCTATTCGAATCAGTGATATCACCGATTCGAATAGGTGATATCACCAAATGGTATTAAAAAGTAATACGGCGCCCCATAGATCAGCGTGTGTTGCAGCTATCCTTTTCAGGAAGTGAATGCATACGTTTGATTTTTGTGTCTCTCGTCATTGTTAGGCGCCCTGCCGAAGGTTGTCTGTTCTTGGTAGTTCGCAAATATTTCATTATCGAAATGAACGCCTGTGAGGAAACCGGGCTAGCGTTTGGCGTGCCGCCACCTTGCCAGATGGGGTCACAGAGATTAGTATAGGCTGATCATATACTATGAAGCGAGTAATGACCATTATCGCATTCTTTAAAGCTCTTTGTTAAAATTACATTTTAATATACTTATACAAAGGCTGATTATTAACTGATTCAGATAAGCAACTTTATTTACATATTTATAGATTTATCAATCAAATAACTTTATTCAGCATTAAACATTCAGTACAACGTGTATAGCCTACACGCTATACATAAACATATTTTATGAAATTGTATGTTGTATCCTCACGGCCTTTTAAGCCTATTGGAATTTGGAAATAAAGTATATATCTATCTACACATACAATACAGACAGAACATCAAACAAACATGAAAAAAATGAGAAAAACAACAACATGGTTTACAAAATCTACATTGAATTGAATTGCATTGGATTTTATTGTCGCACCAACAAATATACATTGAAGTTTACAATAGAAGCGTTATAAGTTTTTAATGGAAAAATTGAAATGTGGTAAAGAAATACTTTAAACTTGCATTATATCAATAATGGCTGTGGAGGTGGGAGGAGGGAAGGTGGGAGCGTATTTATACAATTGTGAGTTGTGATGAAATTCTTTTTTAAGGTTTTAAGTGGGAACTTGTGAAACATAATTCTGTTCACTGCGAACTTACCTGTTTAGGTCATAGATTAAACAAGGAAAGTACCCTCACATAGCACTTATTGCATGATATTTAACTCGTTAAGCTCAAAGTCGTACATGTTTGAAATTAAGGCTGTATTTGAGAAAAGTACATGCAGAGTATAACACGTCAGTTTTGTTTAAATGATACAATAAACGTCTTTAAATTACTAGTACATGTACGCTAGGATTTTCCCATACATATACTAAACCATACGTAACCCAACAATTGATTTACATTCGACAACCATTTTTACGACCAACAATCAATATACGATATTTCACAGCTACATAGTTTACAATATAACATTATCAGTATTAAGTAATTTACACCAATACTTCATAACGTGATATATACAATGGGTATCTCCCAATTCACCATACACACCCGCTGAACAAGTATTAATTTTAAAGGGACACATGGCAATCTTGAGTTTTATTCAAACATTAAAATTTGCTCCTCGATTTACTTATTCTGCGTCATTTTTACTTTAAAACTGCTTGCATATAATTAAATATAAAATTGAGATTTCAGTTTTCTTCATTATTTTACCAAATTTAAAACTATATTGTTGGTGCAATATTATAAAAAGTTAGTAATATGTAAAAACAATTTGCTTTGAACTATTCTAACAATTAATATTAATGATTGTACAAATGCAAGTTAAGAGAAAAACTATCGGGACGCCGTGAGTTTTTAAAAAATTCAAGATTGCCATGTGTCCCTTTAAGGTTAAGAATTCTCTTACATAATGTTAGATGTATGCGCTTTATTTCTTTTGATTTACTAAATCCACATATTTCTGATGCATATCTTAATATTGAAGCAAACATGAGTCATACAGATGACAAAGTATCTTAGTTTTCATCTACGACAATTAATTAATTGAATTTAAAATAAGTTTAAAGACTTCAGTGCATACCAACTAACTGTTATTGGTTAAGAGCGTCTCCGTGGTCGTGGGGTTAACGACGTTGCGTTGTAAACCTTCTCACCTCTCAACGCTGCGGGTTAGAATCCCACTGGGAGCTCGACATGTAAATGAGAAAGTGTCGATTCTTACGATGGCGGGAGGTGTACACTACTGGTTCTACCCAGGAAACGTGGGTGGTCTGCCTCCACCACAAAACAATCCACCGTATATAACCTTACATGTGTTGAAAATGACGTAAAACACCAAACAAACAAACAAACAAACATAATGTATTTACGATAAATATTAAAACAATATCATTAATCAAGACCTGAATCAATATTTTGTTTTAAGTATAATTTCAAGTATCGATAAACAATGCGAACATTATTGGCGAGATTACCTCTCCTTGGCGAGTATGCGGTCGGCATACTCGAATAACTCAGAGTATGTATTATAATACTCTTTCATGGGGAATATTGGGAATTCCAACACGAGGTATAAATGTTTTTAATGGAACCGAGGCTCACCAGATACTCATAATTGATACTTTTCTTGCATATCATTTACATTCTGCGCGTTGACGTCGCAAACTTCTATACGTCATGTTTATTTACACAATGACGTCATGCATATGTCATTGTTGATATCTGTTGATATATCAGCGAGTGACTTTTATCTTTCCCCTTGTGTAAGATCCCCTTGTGTAAGATCATGCTTTTCACCACTTATGTAAAACGCGGATATCCTTATCCGGTATGCAAGAATACATGCTCTAACACAAGATTTTATCTTTTGATACATACCTCGAAAAATGCGTAAGCGTTTTCCTTGTATTCTACAATTATACAATTTCAACCCTGATGCATGTCTATAAATACAATCAAAAGCTGTTTGTCTTGTATACAATTTTACAGTTCACGCACGAACCTTCTTTGAAGCAGATCATCTACTTGCTTTATATTCTGAAATTGGATATGGACCCTCAAAACATGATGTACAATGATTGTCGTTTCGTGTATGACGAGAACACAAAAAAACTCTTTCTTTTTATGTTATTACGCTTTTGAAACTATAAAGCAAAGTATAAGAAAACTTCCGTGTTCTGGAAAACAAAATTCCCCGTGAAAACATAAAAAGGGATTTCGGTTTCAAATGTATTCAAATCTGATGCAAAGAGTTGTAATTTAATAAAACCCTTGCGACACAAAACATTGTAGATTTTTGAAATAAGACAATTTATTGCGCTCCGTGGTTATATTAATTTCATAATGATAAAACACGTTTTCTTCTTCAATAAGAACACTACGATTCTAATATAATGAGTATTCATTAATCGATTATGTAACAGGAGCTTGGTAGGGGCTGGCAATTACAAACATTTCTTCGTGTGTTTCCTTTTTTAATCAATTAATCGATCAAACAATCAATCAATCAATCAATCAATCAATCAATCAATCAATAACCACTGAAATATATTTAAATTACAATAAATATATGCATTCAACAATATATCATATTACTTTCTCCCAAAATATCTAATATAAATAATACTTTCTCCCACAATACAATGAATTACAATATCAGTGCTCCAGATAAGACGGCTATTTGCGTAATTACGCATAGTTTTCCACAAAAACAGCAATAAAAATGAAATTAATGCCTACACAATGCATTAATTTTTTTTTTACAATATTATAGTGAATTACAATATTATTGCAATACAAATCACCCTAACATTAACAATATAGTGAATTACAATATTATTGCAATACAAATCACCCTAACATTAACAATATAGTGAATTAAAATATTATTGCAATACAAATCCCCCTAACATTAAAAATATAGTGAATTACAATAGTATTGCAATACAAATCACCCTAACATTAAAAATCTAGTGAATTACAATGTTATTGCAATACAAATCACCCAACATTTACAATATAGTGGATTACAATGTTATTGCAATACAAATCACCCTAACATTAACAATATAGTGAATTACAATATTATTGCAATACAAATCACCCTAACATTAACAATATAGTGAATTACAATGTTAGTGCAATACAAATCACCCTAACATTTACAATATAGTGGATTACAATATTATTGCAATACAAATCACCCAAACATTTACAATATAGTGAATTACAATATTATTGCATTTCAAATCACCCTAATATTAACAATATAGTGAATTACAATGTTATTGCAATATAAATCACCCAAACATTTACAATATAGTGAATTGCAATATTATTGCAATTCAAATCACCCTAATATTAACAATATAGTGAATTAAAATAGTATTGCAATGCAAATCACTATTACATTTACAATATAGTGAATTGCATTATTACGATATTATTGCAATACAAATCACTCTAATATTTACAATATAGTGAATTACAATATTATTGCAACACAAATCACCCTAATATTTAATAAAATGCTAATGATTATCTTGTAATTCAAAATATGCTTAATTACAATGCCCATCATTAGTTACATTTAAAGATAAATGAAACCTTTAAACATGAATGAATCAATAGCAATACATTAATCTTCTACAAATGACTTACAAGCATATGGTGCTATGGTGCTATGGTGTCCCCGATCATTATCTATACCATCAGATATACCTCACATCATCAACTTCTCATACCTGTATACTAAATGACGGAATAATCAATATACACGTAAATCTTCCATGAGCACATTTAAGTTATGAGATTTTTTTTGGAAACTACAGGCGATTGAAAGAATATCTTTGCTTTTTTACAATGGTGTACATTGAAATTTGGATGATGTGATAAAATGCCTAATTTTATTTAGAAATATACCATCCATGTTGGATTTTTTTTTTAAAGATAGACGACCAATAATCATTGATATAACTTCTGTTTGTTTTTCTCACTCATATACTTAAAGGGACATACGGCAATCTTGAAGTCTTTATCAAACATTAAAATTAGCCTCTTGATTTATTAATTCAGTGTCATTCGATACCGGAACGGCAACGACTCTTATATGGTTTTCATAATTGCAAATGGTAAGGTAGCAATGAATAGGTTCTTTGAGTTTTTCAATTTGATAAATACACATGTTAGCAGTGAACAGTTTACATGTGAATACTTGTATTTCTGTGCAGATGTGTAATTCTAGCATGTCGTGCTACAAGGTGAATATGTGTACGCATGTCAAGGATTTGACCAGAACGAAGTGAGGTCGTCTACATTGATTCAAAATGTTTGGTAGGAAGAACTGATGGTAACCATTGGGAAGCGTTGCATGTTTACGTCTTCGTGATTTTTTTAATACTGTTTAAACATACGTGACTTGATCTGTTATTATGTTAAACTTTGTTCCTAGTTCCTACCCATTTCTCTCGGCAGGCTGCTATTTTACGCTTCCGTAAAACCTTGCTTGTTTTCACTTTAAATCTGCTTGCGTGTGCTTCAATACAACCTTGAATTTTCAATTTGTCTTCGTTATTCTACCATAGGTGTGAATATATTATTGGTGAAATCTAAATGTGTGTGCCTTTAACATATCTATCAATGCCGATGACACAATACATCACATGTGATCAGGTGTCAGACACCAGTACAATAAAATATAAATCAACTACCCTAATGGCAAACTATGGAGTTATCCACCAACAGTTATGCAGTGAAAGAAATGCTTTAAATTGATGTATATATGGTGTACTTAACTATTTAAATACGTTTAATGATTGCGTGTGGCGACGAGCTTAACAAAAAGTGTTTACCGTTCAGGAGTATAACATTTCACATCCTTGTTCAACACAATAAAACCCCCTCCAAACTACCTGTATACCACTTAAATGCACTTCCTCCTAAATGCTCGGTGTTAATACCTGTGTGCATTGACCAGAACGGTACAGACATATAGAAAGTAAGTGTCACTAACTCACTATGTAAAATTCTATCAGAGAGCCAGGTTACACCCAAGCGTTTGTATTACTACATTCGTATATT
Organism: Cyrtodaria siliqua; assembly: GCA_037043455.1. NCBI lineage: Eukaryota > Metazoa > Mollusca > Bivalvia > Adapedonta > Hiatellidae > Cyrtodaria > Cyrtodaria siliqua. Next base: position 25,156 of record JAWPHD010013192.1, read on the forward strand.
CATACATTTCTGTATTCCGACAATTTCCGTTTTTCAATACTCCTGAATTCCTACATTATGTATTCCTACATTCCTGTAGTCCAATATTCCTGTAGTCCAATATTGCTGTATTCCTACATTCTTGCTTTACTACATTACTGTATTGCAACGTTCCTTTATTCCTACAATTGAATATTCCTACCTTCATGTATTCCTATATTTCTGTATTCCAATATTACTGTATTTCAATATTCATACATTCCAGTATTTCTGCATTCCTGTATTTCAACATTCCTGTATTCCTACATTCATGTACTCCAACATTCCTGTATTGCTGACTCGACGTCAGTTATTCGGACACACATTAAATCGTGTTTTTGGACCAGAAAAAATAGTTGAATTGTTTTCTTTTCGTTTTATTTCTTTCTACACATCTTTATCATTCGTTTAGTTACATATTGATGTGCTTATGGAATAAACATTATACCATTTCTGAAATAATATGTTTTCTATGCATTTTTGCCGAACATCACGTTATAACATGTAACATTCGCCTCGATGCTGATCGCTTCATTTGTTTGTTGCTCCGGTCTTAATCGTCGGAATTGTATTTGAAAAGTTGGATTTTTGTAACTTCAAAAACGTGCCAAATTTCCCGTGCACGTTTCTGTGACGTCACTTCCGTTGTTTTTTTCAACAGTCCAAAACGCTAAACTTAAGAAAATGTAACAGCGAGATGATTTTTTTTTATTTATTTCAAACGTTATTTTATTACTGTTTTCCTTTATTACTAAATTTCTGTATTCCTATATAACTGTTTTCCAATATTCATGTATTCTTACATTATTGTATTCCTATATTCCTGTTTTCCTACATTTCCGTATTTCTCCAATTTCTGTATTTTTACATTCTTGTATTCCTACAATCCTGTATTTACAATATTTATGTATTCCAATATTCCTGTATTCCTGTATTCCTACATTATTGTATTCAAATAGTCTCGTATTCTTACATTTCTGTATTTCTACATTCCTGTATTCCAATAGTCATGTATTCTTTAATTTATGTATTCCTACATTCCTGTATTACAATAACCTGTATTCCAATATTCCTGTATTGCTATATTCCTGTATTACAATATTCCCGTATTCCTATATTTCTGTTTGACGTCATTCCTGCATTCCAATATTCATGTATTCCTATATTTCAATGTTTCAATATTCCTGTATTCCTACATTATTATATTCCAATAGTCTCGTATTCTTACATTTCTGTATTTCTACATTCCTGTATCCCAATAGTCATGTATTCTTTCATTTATGTATTTCTACATTCCTGTATATTCATATTCTCCTACAATCATGTATTTCTACTTTCCTGTATTTATAAATTCCTGTATTCCTTCATGACCGTATTCTAATATGCCTGTATTTTTACATTATTGTAGTCCTACGTTCCTATATATCTACGTTCATACATTTTTGTATTCCTGTATTCCTTCATTCATATATTAATATATTCCTGAAATGCATACATTCCTGTATTATAATATTCATGTATTCTTACATTCATGTATTCATACATTCCTTTTTTCCAATATCCATGTATTCCTACATTCCTGTATTCCTTCTTTTCTGTATTCCAATATTCCTAAATTCCTGTTTTCCAATATTCCGGTATTCCTTAATTTATTGATCCCAATATTCCTGTATTTCTACATTAATTTATTCCAATATTCCTTTATTCCTACATTCCTGCAGTCCTGTTTTCCAATATTCCTGTATTCATGCATTTATTTATTCCTACAATCCTGTTTTCCAATATTCCTGTATTCCTACATTCCTGTTTTCCAATATTCCCTTATTTCTGAAATTCGTGTATTCCTACATGCCTGTTTTCCAGTATACCCGTATTCCTGTATTCCTACATTTATGTATTCCTACATTCATCTTTTCCAATATTCCTCTATTCCTACATTTATATATTGCTACATTCCTGTTTTCCAATATTCCTGTATTCCTACATTCCTCTTTTCCAATATTCCTGTATTCCTATATGTCTGTATTCCTACATGCAAGTGTTCCAATATTCCTATATTCTTACATTCATGTATTCCTACATTCCTGTTTTCCACCATTTCCGTATTCCTTTATTCCTACATTCATGTATTCCCACATTCATGTTTTCCAATATTCCTCTATTCCTACATTCATGTATTCCTACATTCCTGTTTTCCAATATTCCTGTATTCCTGCATTCCCCTTTGCAAATATTGTTGTATTCCTACATTTCTGTATTCCTACATGCAAGTGTTCAAATATTCCTGTATTCCTACATTCATGTATTCCTACATTCCTGTTTTCCAATATTCCCGTATTCTTACAATCCTATTTTCCTATATTCCTGTTTTCCAATATTCCTGTATTCCAACATTCATGTATTCCTACATTCTTGTTTGCTAATATTTCTTGTATTTCTTCAATTATTTATTCCAGTATCCGTACATTCCTGCAATACTACATTCCTTTTTTTCAAGATTTCTGTATTCCTACATTCCTGCACTCCTACACTCCTGTTTTCCAATATTCATGTATTCCTACATTCATGTTTTCCAATATGCCTGTATTCCTACATTTCTGTATTCCTACATTCCTATTTTCCAATATTCCTGTATTCCTGCATTCATGTGTTCCTACATTACTGTTTTCCAATATTCTTGAATTCCTACATTCATATATTCCTATATTCCTGTTTTCCAATCCTGTATTCCTGCATTTCTGTATTCCTACATTCATGTATTCTTACATTCCTGTTTTCAAATATTTCTGTATTCCTTCAAATGATTTGTAGAGAGGCCGACATCATAGTATAACATGTATACGTGCACCGTATATCAATTGTCTTAGAAACACGCACCGTAAAGCAATTAGCTTAATATAAAAGATATACGTGCACCGTATATCAATTGGCTTAGAAACGTGCACCGTATAGCAATTAGCGTAATATAACTTATATACGTACACCCTTTAGCAATTGGCTTAGAACTTATATACGTGCACCGTACAACAATTGGCTGAGTATAACATGTATACGTGCACCGTTCAGCAATTGGCTTAGAAACGTAAGCGACCGTGGTTCTTTAATGGTGAAGACTTCTCTTTAAGACTCTATCCGACTTAGTGTTTACCATATGTTTATCGACAGTCTCCTTAGGTCACGATCTATCCTGCGAAGAGTGCTGGTAATAAATTCTTCATGAATAAAAATAGCCAGTATTTGAAATTCTGAGCCATAGGAGTAAACACTAAACATATTCGGAGTAAGCATTAAAGAAATAACATCTTATTTCTTAGCTTTTCAGAAAAATATGTCCGTACTATAGTGGATACGGGGAATATATAGGTAATGCTTATACATATTTGGAGTAAGCATTAACGAATTTACAGCTAAGATTTATATTTTCAGAAACGCAGTTCGTTACTACATATAGGGTCGAAAACCATGTAGGCATTAACATACTAACATCTTAGACTTATTGTTTCAGAAAATAGATCCGTACTATAAATGGAACAGAAAACATGTAGGGCATGCTTATATACATTTGTAGTAAGCATGAAAGAATCAACATCTAACACTTATTTTTTTCTTCAGAAAAACAGTTTCGTATTATAACAACAAACATGTAGAAGATGGGAACAGCGAACAAGTGTTTGTTTGAAATGTAGAAAATGCTTATATACATTTGGAGTAAACATTAAAGAAGAAATAACATGTAAGACTTGTCCACCCGCTCCCTTCCCACTCCCCAAGAAGAATAGTTCCGTATTATAGATTGGAACGGCAAACATGTAGACGATGGGAACGGAGAACATGTAGGAAATGCCTATACACACTTCGAGTAAGCTTTAACATCTGAGACTCATTTTCCTCAAGTAGAATAGTTCTGTATTAAAACTGGGAACGGCAAACATGTAGACGATGGGAACGGAGAACATGTAGGAAATGCCTATACACACTTGGAGTAAGCTTTAACATCTAAGACTCATTTTCCTCAAGTAGAATAGTTCTGTATTAAAACTGGGAACGGCAAACATGTTAGAAAATCGTATATACACTTGAAATAAGCCTTGTAAAACCAGTCTTTATTCATCTTGTTAAAATGTTTATCAAAATAGGTTATGACCCTATTATTTTGCAACGCACTGCTTATTTAGTGGTTGACCCATTTACAGGTCGCCACTATGTTTCCTCATTGATTGTGCGATGACTGGACAGATTACGGACCCTATGATGACGTTTATCTAAATCACCAAAAGACGGTAGCTTTTGATGTTTGTCTTCACTCTTGTCTTGCCGTGCCTTTATTCTATTGTTGCTTTGACGTCTCCCAATTCATTGAGTACTAGCTGTGTGTCTTTCTAGGCTTTTTATTTTAAATATTCATATATACATGATCATCTATGTGTTATAGTTATATTGCCTAATAATGATGTCTAGTTTTATTACAATTTACGATGTCACGTTTTATTGGGATTACAGGGTAAGTGTTAGGTTGGTGCACCTTAGAACCTGATTTAAACCACCAGCGGCCTTTTTGCCACTAACCGTTCCAAGGTGGTACCCATATTGTCAATCCCTTTATGTTTGTGATGTCACATCCCTTGCCTCTTATTTATCTTGATGTGGGTTGTATAGTTGTTGTTCATATCAATACGTGTTTTTGGTTGACTGTCGTCGTTAATGCTGCATTTTCTGTTTGACCGTTTTAACATGTATTTGTTTAATTTTTTTCAGAATTATTATTTCGTACTATATTTAAAAAAAGTAAACATGGAGGAGATGGGAAGGTAAACATGTAAGACATATTTAGAGTAAGCATTAAAGAATCAACATCTAGGACTGAATGTTTTCCTTTCCAGAAAATATTCCGTACTATAGATGGAGATGCAAACATGTTCACATTAGTACTAGTAGTAAGCATTAACATATTGCATAACACTGTCACCCCCAACCCTAACCACCACCCAACCCAACCCCCAGAAACATGCTTCCCTTCTATGCTAGGGAAGTCATACATGTAGGAGAGCTTATACACATGTGTAGTAATCACCAACGAATTAACATCTAAGATTAATGTTTTCAGAAACAATCGAAGATTTATATTTTCAGAAACATAGTTCCGTACTATAGATGGGAACAGCAAACATGTCGGAGATGCTTATAACGTGTGTAGTAATCATCAACGAATCAACATCTAAGATTGATATTTCAGAAACATAGTTCCGTACGACAGATTGGGACAGCAAACATGTCGGAGATGCTTATAACGTGTGTAGTTATCATCAACGAATCAACATCTAAGATTTATATTTTCAGAAACATAGTTCCGTACGACAGATTGGGACAGCAAACATGTCGTAGATGCTTATAACGTGTGTAGTAATCATCGACGAATCAACATCTAAGATTGATATTTCAGAAACATAGTTCCGTACGACAGATAGGGACAGCAAACATGTCGGAGATGCTTATAACGTGTGTAGTTATCATCAACGAATCAACATCTAAGATTTATATTTTCAGAAACATAGTTCCGTACTATAGATGGGAACAGCAAACATGTCGGAGATGCTTATAACGTGTGTAGTAATCATCGACGAATCAACATCTAAGATTGATATTTTCAGAAACATAGTTCCGTACGACAGATTGGTACAGCAAACATGTCGGAGATGCTTATAACGTGTGTAGTTATCATCAACGAATCAACATCTAAGATTTATATTTTCAGAAACATAGTTCCGTACTATAGATGGGAACAGCAAACATGTCGGAGATGCTTATAACGTGTGTAGTAATCATCGACGAATCAACATCTAAGATTTATATTTTCAGAAACATAGTTCCGTACGACAGATTGGGACAGCAAACATGTCGGAGATGCTTATAACGTGTGTAGTTATCATCAACGAATCAACATCTAAGATTTATATTTTCAGAAACATAGTTCCGTACTATAGATGGGAACAGCAAACATGTCGGAGATGCTTATAACGTGTGTAGTAATCATCAACGAATCAACATCTAAGATTTATATTTTCAGAAACATAGTTCCGTGCTATAGATGGGAACAGCAAACATGTCGGAGATGCTTATAACGTGTGTAGTAATCATCAACGAATCAACATCTAAGATTAATATTTTCAGAAACATAGTTCCGTACTATAGATGGGAACAGCAAACATGTCGGAGATGCTTATAACGTGTGTAGTAATCATCGACGAATCAACATCTAAGATTGATATTTCAGAAACATAGTTCCGTACGACAGATTGGGACAGCAAACATGTCGGAGATGCTTATAACGTGTGTAGTAATCATCAACGAATCAACATCTAAGATTTATATTTTCAGAAACATAGTTCCGTACTATAGATGGGAACAGCAAACATGTCGGAGATGCTTATAACGTGTGTAGTAATCATCGACGAATCAACATCTAAGATTGATATTTCAGAAACATAGTTCCGTACGACAGATTGGGACAGCAAACATGTCGGAGATGCTTATAACGTGTGTAGTTATCATCAACGAATCAACATCTAAGATTTATATTTTCAGAAACATAGTTCCGTACTATAGATGGGAACAGCAAACATGTCGTAGATGCTTATAACGTGTGTAGTAATCATCGACGAATCAACATCTAAGATTTATATTTTCAGAAACATAGTTCCGTACTATAGATGGGAACAGCAAACATGTCAGAGATGCTTATGTCGATATTCATGGTAAGTAAGCATGTTGTATTTATTACTGGTACCTTGACGTCTGGTACCATATATTCCAAGAAAGATTTCTTCATCTGTATATTAACCCCTTGCAATTGCATACTCTTTCTACTTTCACTTTTCAAATTATACCTAAAACTGTCACAAGCATGATGAGCTGCATTTCCAAATATCAATAACATGTCCAGAATACAGTTACAGCCAAAACAATAACAGGAAACTGCACTAAAATGTTTTTAAAAAAAGAGGAAAAAATATTAGAACTAGAATACAGAACTACTTTCGACTGCTCCAGGCGAGCAGATACGGTTGATTTAGTGTAATTAAAAAAACTTATATTCAGACACACACTACCTGCACCGTGAATTGTATAACCCACAACTGTATAACCCACAATAGTACAACCCACAACTGTATAACCCACAATTGTATAAACCGCAACTTTGTAGTCAACAACTGCATAACCCACAACTGTATAATCCACAATTGTATAACCCACAACTGTATAACCCACACTTGTATAACCAACAATTGTATAATCCACAATTGTATAACCCACACTTGTATAACCCACAACTGTATAACCACACTTGTATAACCCACAACTGTATAACTCACAACTGTATAACACACTAGTGTATAACCCAAACTTGTATAACCCACAACTGTATAATCCACAATTGTATAACACACACATGTATAACTCACAACTGTATAACCCACAACTGTATAACGCACACTTGTATAATCCACAATTGTATAACCCACAATTATATAACCCACACTTGTATAACCCACAATTGTATAACACACAATTGTATAACCCACACTTGTATAACCCACACTTGTATAACCCACAATTGTATAACCCACACTTGTATAACCCACACTTGTATAACCCACACTTGTACAACCCACAATTGTATAACCCACACTTGTATAACCCACACTTGTATAACCCACAATTGTATAACCCACTCTTGTATAACCCACACTTGTATAACCCACAATTGTATAACCCACAATTGTGTAACCCACAACAGTATAACCCGCACTTGTATAACCCACAATTGTATAACCCACACTTGTATAATCCACAATTGTAGAACACACAATTGTATAACCCACACTTGTTTAATCCACAACAGTATAACCCACAATACAGTATGACCCATACTTGTATAACCCACACCTGTATAACCCACAAATGTATAACTCACAACAGTATAACCCGCAATTGTATAACTCACAATTGTATAACCCACAATTGTATAACCCACAACAGTATAACCCGCACTTGTATAACCCACAATTGTATAACCCACACTTGTATAATCCACAACAGTATAACCCACAATTGTATAACCCACACTTGTTTAATCCACAACAGTATAACCCACAATACAGTATGACCCAAACTTGTATAACCCACACTTGTATAACCCACAAATGTATAACCCACAACAGTATAACCCGCAATTGTATAACCCACAATTGAATTGCCCACACTTGTATAACCCACAACAGTATAACCCGCACTTGTATAACCCACACTTGTATAATCCACAATTGTATAACCCACAATTGTATAACCCACACTTGTTTAATCCACAACAGTATAACCCACAATACAGTATGACCCAAACTTGTATAACCCACACTTGTATAACCCACACTTGTATAACCCACAACAGTATAACCCGCAAATGTATAACCCACAATTGTATAACCCACAATTGTATAACCCACAACAGTTTAACCCGCACTTGAATAACCCACAATTGTATAATCCACAATTGTATAACCCACAATTGTATAACCCACACTTGTTTAATCCACAACAGTATAACCCACAATACAGTATGACCCAAACTTGTATAACCCACACTTGTATAACCCACAAATGTATAACCCACAACAGTATAACCCGCAATTGTATAACCCACAATTGTATAACCCACAACAGTATAACCCGCACTTGTATAACCCACAATTGTATAATCCACAATTGTATAACCCACAATTGTATAACCCACACTTGTTTAATCCACAACAGTATTAACCACAATACAGTATGACCCAAACTTGTATAACCCACACTTGTATAACCCACAAATGTATAACCCGCAATTGTATAACCCACAACAGTATGACCCACAAATTGTATTACCCACAACAGTATGACCCACAATTGTATAACCCACAACTGTATGACCCACAGTTGTATAGCCCACCACTTCATAACCCACAAATGTATAACCCAAAACTGTATAACCCACAACTGTACAACCCACAACTGTACAACCCACAACTGTATAACCCACAACTGTACAACCCACAACTGTATAACCCACAACTGTATAATCGTCAACTGTATAACCAACAACTGTACAACCCACAACTGTATAACCCTCAACTGTCCTTTATGTTTTTAATTACCGACAGGGGTTGTTCGGCATGGAGATATTTTGCGTGTACAGTTTGGACCCAGTCGTTCAGATGCAAGGACGGATATAGACATAACGGCAACGAAAACTGTTCCATACGTAAGTAGAGTAAACCCTGTTTATCAGAATCCATACGTAGGTATGGTAAACAATGTTTATACTGTACCATATGTAAGTAGAGTAAACCTTGTTTATCATTATGGAATACTGTTCCATGCGTAAGTAAGTAGTGTAAACACTGTTTATCAGGGTGGAATACTGTTTAGGGTTCATCCGTAATTAGTGTAAACAATGTTTATCAGGTCCATATGTAAGTATGGTAAATACTGTCTATCAGGGTGGAATACTGTTCCATACGTAACAAGTGTAAACAATGTTTATCAGGGTGGAATACTGTTTAGGGTCCATTCGTAATTAGTGTAAACAATGTTTATCAGGGTCCATACGTAAGTATGGTAAATACTGTTTATCAGGGTGGAATACTGTTCCATACGTAATAAGTGTAAACAATGTTTATCAGGGTGGAATACTGTTCCATATGTAAGTAGAGTAAACCTTGTTTATCAGTGTGGAATGCTGTTCCATACGTAAGTAAATAGTGTAAACACTGTTTATCAGTGTGGAATACTGTACCATATGTAAGCAGAGTAAACCTTGTTTATCATTATGTAATACTGTTCCATACGTAAGTAAGTAGTGTAAACACTGTTTATCAGGGTGAAATACTGTTTAGGGTCCATTCGTAATTAGTGTAAACAATGTTTATCAGGGTCCATACGTAAGTATGATAAATACTGTTTACCAGGGTGGAATACTGTTCCATACGTAACAAGTGTAAACACTGTTTATCAGGGTGGAATCCTGTTCCATATATAAGACGTGTAAACACTGTTTATCAGGGTGGAATAATGTTCCATACGTAAGTAGTGTAAACACTGTTTATTAGGGTGGAATACTGTTTAGGGTCCATTCGTAATTAGTGTAAACACTGTTTATCAGGGTGGAATACTGTTCCATATGTAAGTAGAGTAAACCTTGTTTATCAGTGTGGAATGCTGTTCCATACGTAACAAGTGTAAACACTGTTTATCAGGGTGGAATCCTGTTCCATATGTAAGTAGTGTTAACACTGTTTATCAGTGTGGAAGATTGTTCCATACGTAATTAGTGTAAATACTGTTTATCAGGGTGGAATACTCTATTAGGGTGGAATACTGTTCCATACGTAAGTAGTGTAAACACTGTTTATCAGTGTGGAATACTGTTCCATACGTAAGTAGTGTAAACACTGTTTATTAGGGTGGAATCTGTTCCATACGTAAGTAGTGTAAACACTGTTTATCAGGGTGGAATACTGTTCTATTTGTAAGTATTGTAAACACTATTTGTTTGGATGGAAGATTGTTCCATACGTAAGCAGTGTAAACACTGTTTATCAGGGTGGAATACTGTTCCATACGTAACAAGTGTAAACACTGTTTATCAGGGTGGAATCCTGTTCCATATGTAAGTAGTGTTAACACTGTTTATCAGTGTGGAAGATTGTTCCATACGTAATTAGTGTAAATACTGTTTATCAGGGTGGAATACTCTATTAGGGTGGAATACTGTTCCATACGTAAGTAGTGTAAACACTGTTTATCAGGGTGGAATACTGTTCCATACGTAAGTAGTGTAAACACTGTTTATTAGGGTGGAATCTGTTCCATACGTAAGTAGTGTAAACACTGTTTATCAGGGTGGAATACTGTTCTATTTGAAAGTATTGTAAACACTATTTGTTTGGATGGAAGATTGTTCCATACGTAAGCAGTGTAAACACTGTTTATCAGGGTCCATACGTAAGTAATGTAAACACTGTTTATCAGGGACTATAAGTACGTAATATAAACATTGTTTATCAGGGTCCATACGCAAGTAGTCTAAACACTGTTTATCAGGATCAATACGTAAGTAATGTAAACACTGTTTATCAGGGTCCAAACGTAAGTAGTGTAAACACTGTTTATCAGGGTGGAATACTGTTCCATACGTAAGTAGAGTCAACCCTGATTAACAGGGTCCATACGTAAGTATGGTAAACACTGTTTATCAGGGTGGAATACTGTTCCATACTTAAGTAAGTAGTGTTGTGTTTATCAGGGTGGAAGATTGTTCCTTACGTAAGTAGTGTAAACACTGTTTATCAGGGTGGAACTACAAAACTGTTCCATAAGTCCGTAGTGCAATCACTGTTTATCAAGGTCCATACGAAAGTTTTGTAAATACATCCATGGATGCTTTTTTACTCGTCATTTTACCGGTTACCAGTATAATGCTGAAAATGTAAAACATATCATTACATATCATTTAATAATAAGTATAATGGCGGGTATTTTAAAATGTTTAAGCTAACACCGCTTAAAATGGTCAGACGATATAATCATGAAGGATGTATTAGAAAATAGCACCTTGCTTCATTAATCCAGTATCATTTTGACTTTCACCCTGCTTGCATATAATTAAGTAATAGGTAAAACAAGAGAGCCAATAGGGCATGTGAATGTTCTACTTGCTAACGATGCTCTTATAGCAGGTGGGTGGGTGGGGTGTGGTGGATGGGTAAAACAAGAGAGCCAAGAGGGCATGTGAATGTTCTACTTGCTAACGATGCTCTTATAACAGGTGATTGGGTGGGGTGTGGGGGGATGGGTAAAACAAGAGAACTAAGAGAGCATGTAAATTTTCTACTGGCTAACAATGCTTTTATAACAGGTGAGTAGGTGGGGGTGGGGGAGAATAAAACAAGAGAGCCAAGAGAGCATGTGAATGTTCTACTTGCTAACAATGCTCTTATAACAGGTGAGTGGGTGGGGGTGGCGGGATGGGTAAAACAAGAGAGCCAAGAGAGCAGAGCAGGTAAATGTTCTACTGGCTAACAATGCTCTTATAACAGGTGGGTGGGTGTGGGGATGGGTAAAACAAGAGAGCCAAGAGGGCCTGGGAATATTCTACTGGCTAACAATGCTCGTATAACAGTTGTGTGTGTGTGTGTGTGTGTGTGTGTGTGTGTGTGGAGGAGTGGGGGGGGGGGGGGGGGGGGGGGGGCGGTGGTGAAACAAGAGAGCCAAGAGGGCATGTGAATGTTCTACTGGCTAACAATGCTCTTATAACAGGTGAGGGTGGGTGGGGGATGGGAGCTGCTGAGTATTGAACTTATTCAAGCTTTCATTGATATAAACACTCAGACCAGGTTTGATGAATATCAGATGAAAAATGTAGTACCTAGAGATTTAATTAAGCAATCTATACCATTTTACAATAACTCAAGAGCCATAACTTTGTTGCTACTAATATGATTTCTCTGGATTTCAAACGTGTCCGAATTTTTATCGATATTAACAATGTGGCCAATTTTGATAGAGATCAGACTATGAAAGTGCTAGAGCTCTAATGAAGCAACATATATAATTTTTAATAAGTCAAGGGCCATAACTCTGTTGATGATAATTTGATATAGCCAGTTTTCAAACTTGTTAGAGCTGTCAAGTTTCGAAAAGAACAGACACAAATTTAAGGTTCAAGATGTTAGAATATTCACAAGGCTGAATATATTGGTTTTCAGTAAAAACAAGGGTCATAACTATGATGCTGCTTATCGCATATAGCTGGATTTCGAACTCGCTATCCCATAAGCTCCGCTGGCCTTCAGTCAGAAGAGCTAAAACTGCGCTCAGTATTTTCAATCTGTATTCGTTATTCTACCTTAGGTTTAAACACATAATTGGAGCAATATAAAAAATAGCTAATATGCGGAAACAGTTTGCTCTGAACTATTTAAATGATTTATAATAATAATATTCTGATAAGCAAGTTATGAAGAAAAACAAACGGAACGCGGCGAATTTTAAACAATCACGATTGCCAGAGATAACCAATTACTGTACGATTATCGGTTTTGTAATGATATTATTGCCATTCTATAGATGTCCCATGCTTGTATAATTGTCTGATTGTAATGCGATTATTGTCATGCCAGAAATGGCTCATTCTCGTATGATTATCTGTTTTTTAATGTGTTGATTGTCATGCCAGAGATGGTCCATGCTTGTATGCTGTTTTGGATTGAGATGGATGTCATGCCAGAGATGGATCGTGTTTGTATGAGTTTGTTTTGTAATGAGATCGTTGTAATGCCATAGATGGCCAACGCTTGTATGATTGTCTGTTTTTATAATGAAATGAGATGGTTGCTATGCTACATATGATCCATGCTTGTATGCTTATCTGTTTTGTAATGAGATGGTTGTCATGCCAGAGATGACTCATGCTTGTATGATTATCTGTTTTGTAATGAGATCGTTGTAATGCCGGTGATGGCCCATGCTTGTATCATTATCTGTTTTGTAATGAGATCGTTGTAATGCTAGAGTTGACCCATGCTTGTCTGATTGTCTGTTTTCAAATGAGATTGGTGTAATGCCAGAGATGCCTCATGCTTTTATGATTGTCTGTTTTGTAATGAGATAGTCGCTAATCTAGAAATGGTTCGTACTTGTATAACTGTATGTTTTGTAATTTGATCGTTGTAATGCAAAGATGCCAGAGATGGCCCATGCTTGTATGATTATCTGTTTTGTAATGATATCGTTGTAATGCCAGAGATGGCCCATGCTTGTATCATTGTCTGTTTTGTAATGTGATCATTGCCATGCAAGAGTTGGACCATGCTCGTATGTATGATTGTCTGTTTTGTAATGAGAGTGTTTTAATGCAGAGATGGCCCATTCTTGTATAGTTTTGTAATGAGATGGTTGCTATGCCAGAGATTTTCCGTGCTTGTATGCTTGTATGATTATCTGTTTTTTAACGAGATCGTTGCCATGCATGAGATGACCAATGCTTGTATAATTATCTGTTTTGTAATGAGATTGTTGCCATGTAAGAGATGGCCAATGCTTGTATGATTATCTGTTTTGTAATGAGATCGTTGCCATGCAAGAGAGAGATGGCCCATGTGTGTATGATTGTCTGTTTTGTAATGAGATCGTGTAATGCTAGAGATGGCCCATGCTTGTATGATTGTCTGCTTTGAAATGCGATTGTTGTAATACCAGAGATGGTCCATGATTGTATCGTTGTCTGCTTTGTAATGTAAAAGTTGTCATGTCAGAGATGCCAGAGATGGCACATGCTTGTATCAATGTTTTGTAATGAGAAGGTTGTCGTGCCAGAGATGGCGGCCCATGTTTGTATCATTGTCTGTTTTAGATTGAGGTGGTTATCCTGCCAGAGATGGCGCATGCTTTTATGATTGTCTGTTTTGTAATGAGAGTTGTAATACCAGAAATGGCACATGCTTGCATGAATGTCTGTTTGAAATGAAATTGTTGTAATGTCAGAGATGGCCCATGCTTGTATTATTGTTTTGTAATGAGAAGGTTGTCATGCCAGAGATGCCAGAGATGGCCCATGCTTGTATCATTGTCTGTTTTGAAATGAGATTGTTGTAATGCCAAAGATGGTCCATGATTATATCATTGTCTGTTTTGTAATTTGAAAGTTGTCATGCCGGAGATGCCATAGATTGCACATGTTTGTATCATCGTTATGTAATGAGAATGTTGTCATGCCAGAGATTGTCCATGGTTGTATCATTGTTTTGTAATGAGAAGTATTTCATGCCAGAGATGCCAGAGATGGCACATGCTTGTATCATTGTTTTGTAATGAGAAGTATTTCATGCCAGAGATGCCAGAGATGGCACATGCTTTATCGTTCTTTTGTAATGAGAAGATTGTCCTGCCAGAGATGGTCCATGCTTGTATCATGGTTTTGTAATGAGAAGGTTGTCATGCCAGAGATGGCACATGCTTGTTTCATTGCTTTGTAATGAAAACGTTGTCATGCCAGAGATGCAAGATATGGCATATACTTGTATCATTGTTTTGTAATAAGAAGGTTGTCCTGCCATTGATGTTCCTTGCTTGTATCATTGTTTTGTAATGAGAATGTTCTAACGCCAGAGATGCCGGGATGGTCCATGCTTGTGTCATTGTTTTGTAATGAGAAGGTTGTCATGCCAGAGATTCCAGAGATTGTCCATGCTTGTATCATTGTTATGTAATGAGAAGGATTTCATGCCAGAGATGCCAGAGATGCCAGAGATGGCACGTGCTTGTATCATTGTTTTGTAATGAGAAGGTTGTCATGTCAGAGATGCCAGAGATGGCACATGCTTGTATCGTTGTTTTGTAATGAGAAGGCTGTCCTGCCAGAGATAGTCCATGCTTGTATTATTGTTTTGTAATGAGAAGGTTGTCATGTCAGAGATGCCAAAGATGGTCCATGCTTGTATCATTGTCTGTTTTGAAATGAGATTGTTGTAATGCCAAAGATGATCCATGATTATATCATTGTCTGTTTTGTAATTTGAAGGTTGATATGCCGGAGATGCCATAGATTGCACATGTTAGTATCATTGTTATGTAATGAGAATGTTGTCATGCAAGAGATGCCAGAGATGGTCCATGGTTGTATCATTGTTTTGTAATGAGAAGTATTTCATGCCAGAGATGCCAGGGATGGTCCATGCGTGTGTCATTGTTTTGTAATGAGAAGGTTGTCATGCCAGAGATTTCAGAGACTGTCCATGCTTGTATCATTGTTATGTAATGAGAAGGTTGAAATGGCGGAGATGCCAGAGATGGCACATGCTTGTATCATTGTTTTGTAATGAAAAGGTTGTGATGTCAGAGATGCCAGAGATGGCCCATGCTTGTATCATTGTCTGTTTTGTAATGAGAAGGTTGTCATGCCAGAGATGCCAGATATGGCAGGTGTTTTTTTATTGTTTTGTAATGAAACGGTTGTCCATGTCCGAGATGCCAGATATGGCACATGCTTGTATCATTGTCCGTTTTGTAATGAGAAGGTTGTCATGCCAGAAATGCCAGATATGGCACATGCTTGTGTCATTGTTTTGTAATGCGAAGGTTGTCATTCCAGAGATGCCAGTGATGGTACGTGCTTGTATCATTGTTTTGTAATGAGAAGGTTGTCATGCCAGAGATGCCGGAGATGGCCCATGCTTTTATCTTTGTCTGTTTTGTAATGATAAGGTTGTCATGCCAGAGATGCCAGAGATGGCCCATGCTTTTATCTTTGTCTGTTTTGTAATGATACGGTTGTCATGCCAGAGATGCCAGAGATGGCTCATGCTTTTATCTTTGTCTGTTTTGTAATGATAAGGTTGTCATGAAAGAGATGCCAGAGATGGCCCATGATTTTATCTTTGTCTGTTTTGTAATGATAAGGTTGTCATGCCAGTGATGCCAGAGATGGCCCATGCTTTTATCTTTGTCTGTTTTGTAATGAGCAGTTTGTCATGCCAAAGATGCCAGAGATGGCCCATGCTTTTATCTTTGTCTGTTTTGTAATGATAAGATTGTCATGCCAAAGATGCCAGAGATGGCCCATGCTTTTATCTTTGTCTGTTTTGTAATGATAAGATTGTCATGCCAAAGATGCCAGAGACGGCCCATGCTTTTATCTTTGTCTGTTTTGTAATGATAAGATTGTCATGCCAAAAATGCCGTGGATGGCCATGCTTTTATTTATGGTACTGACGCATACATTTGTCTTATTAACAGCGATATGTTATCCAAACTGTGGGAATCGAGGAGTGTGTATAAGACCAAATGAGTGCGATTGCCGAGGTACATCCACCGGTCAATTCTGCCAGACACGTAAGTTTATATTTTGGGACTTTACCTTGAATAGGTTCGGTAAATATTATATACTAAATATGTCAAAAGCGAAGCGTCACATCTCTTTATTTTGCACAAGTTCAGTATATATTACATACTAAATATGTCAGAGGCGACGCGTCACATGTTTTTTTTTATTTGACATAGGTTAAGTAGATATTACATACTAAAGATATCAGAAGCGATCCGACGCGACACACCTCTTTTTTGCCTAGTTTTTGCCTATTTTCGTGCTTTTATGGTATATATTATATACTAAATATGTCAGAAGCCACGCGTCACATCTCTTGAGTCATCTGAATGGAATGGAGATTTTTCTGTCGTACAGAAGGAAATATAATTATTGGCGGCGCGTCCTGAGCCTATGGAGGAGCCCGTGACATATGGAGGAGCACCTGATTAAAAATGTTGGGGGTAAAAGACTAGCCAAAGTGTTGGGGGTAAAAGACTGCCAAAATGTTGGGGGTAAAAGACTGGCAAAAATGTTGGGGGTAAAAGACTGGCTAAAATGTGGGTGTAAAAGTATCGTGTTCTGCATATGGAGGAGCACGTGCGTGACATATGGAGGAGCACCTGATTAAAAATGTTGGGGGTAAAAGACTGGCAAAAATGTTGGGGGTAAACGACTGGCTAAAATGTGGGCGTAAAAGTATCGTGTTCTGCATATAGAAAAGCACGTGACATATGGAGGAGCACGTGATTAAATATGTTGGGGGTAAAAGACTGGCAAAAATGTTGGGATGTAAAATACTGGCCATAAGATCGTGTTGTTGTATTGAAATTGCTGTATTGAAATTGTCGCAATGTCATAGGTCCATATATTTGGTAACCATTACAGGTACAACTTTGACACTTTATACAGTTGTTCTTCATCATAACATGACCCAGCATATCAGGTTTCATAACTCTGTGCAGCTTTCTGCAAAAGTTATGCCCTTTTTAAACTTAGTATATTGGTTAAGTTTTCCGTTAAGGTCCACTTTTAGCCAGTATGTTTTTGGGAAAAAAATACGACTTATTGTCCTCCCTTGATCGGCGTCTGTATATTTGGTTAAGTTTTATGTTAAGGTGCACTTCTTTCAGTAACTATAACAGATACAGCTTTGAAACTTTGCTTTAGCATGATATTTCCTTTAACAATCTCATGATCAGCCCTACGTGACACAAATCAGTGTCAAACATTCAAAAACCAAACTGTAAGATATCTTACCACTACAAACCAGTTCTTCCGAATACTTACCCACCTACCCCAGCCATTTGTCATAGTACACATTTCACTGATCATATCAGCTTCTTTTTTGATATATTTTTACTTAATTCAAGCTACTTCAACATTCTAAAAATCTTCTTAACATTCTAGACATATATCATCAGCAATTAATGCAAACACTTAAATATGTTTTGATATCTTAAGTACGTGCCTTTGTTCCCAAGTTACTATTGTTTACTGTTGCCATATAACTTTTTATACTTTTTTAAATATTTCTACATTTTTGTTGTTATATAATAAAAAATTGCAAATAAATACACATGCTTGTTTCCTCCTTTTGAAAACATTCTGCGCCGCCCTGATGCTTTGCATCAGTTTCTTCTTGTTGGTGTTTTCGGTTACATTCTAAATAGTGGATTGACGGTCATATTGTCTGAATAAGATTTATTTTTATTGACTTTTTTTAAAATTTTACCAAACTGCTACGTTCGATTCTTAGGAAATCCTTCACTCGATGGCAAGCGTATTGTTTTACTCACTCGCTCGTATCCGCTCGCTCATGAAAAACACATACGCTTGCCATCTCGTGAAGGATTTCCTAATAATCTGATGGAGCAGTTAAACAATCTCTGTTTATTTTTCGAACGCATTTACAAATGGTGGCTATTTTTCACGATACATTGCATTTCTCCAATACAATTTGTACACAACAGCGGGAGACATGTTTTACAAAGTGTAGAGGGTACTTTAAAAACATTAATCTGCTTCGACCAATATGTGTACGATCTCGTTCAAAATGGTGGATTGGTGACCATTTTGTTTTCTTATCTCTTGCATCTTTTTAATACCATACGTTGATAAGGATTGTACCTGAATGCAACTGAACCCTGTGGACGGTATGGGTGGAGGTGGGTGGGGGTGGGTGGGTGGGGTAGGGGGGGGGTACATTTGATTAAAATAATAAACCCTTATGCATGTTGAAGGATTGTTATAAAATGCAAGTATATCTACTATTTTATCTACATTTCACTATTTCAGTCACGTGTTCGTATGAGCAGCCATGTTACCCAGGAAACTGTTATTCCAACAACAAATGCAACTGCACTAAAGGTTTCGAGCTAGAATCCGCAGCGGGTTACCCTGACAAAGGGTGCTTGAAAAGTACGTTGGTCTTTGTATTAGTTAAACATAAATTGATTGGTGTCTGTGATAGCGTTCGCGTGTTTGCGTGTCTGCTTGTGTGGTGGTGCTGTGCGTGCGTGCGCGAGTGTGTAGCGCGCGTTTGTGGTGGTGGGGTGGGTGAGTTCCTTGGGGTGGGGGGGGGGGGTGGGGGGTGGAGAGGTCCAAGAACTGGAGTATATCCTTTGGGTATGACGAATATATTCTAAAGCAGGAGAAGCATGATCGTAGAAGTGCTCTGTATCTACTTCGCTCTTTACGGCGTCACTAAAGCATCATACTAGCATTGATGATCCGTTTAACAACCCTTCACTTGATACAATTTATGCTTTAGGAATATTTAATGTTTCCACATCATTCGGGAAGATACCACAGTACCATATTACTTTGAACAAAAACTATTTAAGCATGATATGTACCTTTCAATTGTTTTGATAAAAATTTAACATGATGCACTATTTTCAAACAACATTTATTTTAAGGGGCTTTGAAAAAACTTGAAAAAATAGCTG
Organism: Cyrtodaria siliqua; assembly: GCA_037043455.1. Taxonomy (NCBI): domain Eukaryota; kingdom Metazoa; phylum Mollusca; class Bivalvia; order Adapedonta; family Hiatellidae; genus Cyrtodaria; species Cyrtodaria siliqua. The sequence continues at coordinate 45,022 of JAWPHD010013192.1, forward strand.
AAAGAATTATCAAAATACCATTCAAAATAAAGGAGACATTGTATGCTTATTTTTCATTTGCACTGATTTTCTTTGCTTTAAAAGATATTTTGTCAGTATGCCATAAATGGTAAAAAGGCATAATGACGTCATTGTTCTAAGATGGCCGCCTCCATTTATGTTTCTTTGTAAATTTTCAATAAGTCATATATCCTTTATTTTTCATGGTGTTTTGATAATTTGTTTTCAGATTGTTCAAGTTCTTTTCAGAGCCCATATTCATGTTAAAACACAATTGGCTAAACTTCCAAAAGAAATATGACATCACATCAAGTGACACCATAGTAGCACATCTCTAACAAAATAATGTTTTAAACAGTGTCGGCGGACAACAAGCCTTACATAGGACGTTCAACAACCATACTGTCGCACATTCGAAGGACAGACAACAAACAGTTTTATAACTTTTTACTCGATGGAACCGATGAAAAACAGGCATATGTGGTTTGGGTCAACCAAAGGTACTTCAACACCCTGTCGTTCGAGTTCGAGACAAAGTTTCAGCAACCAGAAGATATACCTGAGAGACCATTTTACGTCCACGCCACGGAGTTGGGAATGGTATATGCGAACGTAACAGTGAAAGTAATCGACTATAAAGACGGTACTTGGCATTATTGATATACCAAACTATACACAGACACGTTGAACATAGAATGAATGAATGAATGGTGTTTTACGGCACGTCGACACATAAATAAGGCATCTTGTTAGCAAAAACCGATGAAAGATGAAGAAATTGAGTAGTAATTAAAAATTAATGTAAACATATAAAGATAAAACTATTAAAAATAAGGGATGATATGGTAGTAATATAAACTGTATATGTAAATCGACACGTTGAACATAGAGAGTGAATAATATAATACTCAACGTTTGCTAAGTACCAATATTTCAATTCGACATTTTACGGTAGCTGGTTTTACCAACAGCATATAATTCAACAATTTTGTTTTGCGATTAATTTCTGTGAAATTCATTATTTTCTTGTCAAAATTTCATTAGAAAACAATTTTTGCAGTCACCCTACAAAATACAGTTTCGCGAGGTATATGGGGTTAAAGGCGAAAAAGGTTTGGTGCTTCGCAAACTTTGGGTGTATACAAACGTCCATAAGAAAACAAGAAGCCCAATAGAGATGTTCTGGAGAACAAGTCTATTCAAAGTTACTATATTAAAACCTTTTAAAGGGCCATAACTCTGTCGAAATTCATTCAACTGGAATACGGCGATGATATGCGCCATGTAGGCTTGGTTCTCATCATCCCCACCAAGATTCAAGCTATACACAGACACGTTGAACATAAAATGAATGAATGAATGGTGTTTTACGGCACGTCGACACATAAATAGGTCATATTGTGCGCAAAAACCGATGAAAGATGAAGAAATTGAGTAGTAATTAAAAATTAATGTAAACATATAAAGATAAAACTATTAAAAATAAGGGATGATATGGTAGTAATATAAACTTTATATGTAAATCGACACGTTGAACATAGAGAGTGAATAATATAATACTCAACGTTTGCTAAGTACCAATATTTCAATTCGACATTTTACGGTAGCTGGTTTTACCAACAGCATATAATTCAACAATTTTGTTTTACGATTAATTTCAGTGAAATTCATTATTTTCTTGTCAAAATTTCGTTAGAAAACAATTTTTGCAAGTCACCCTACAAAATACAGTTTCGCGCGGTATATGGCGTTAAAGGCGAAAAAGTTTTGGTGCTTCGCAAACTTTGGGTGTATACAAACGTCCACGTAAACAAGAGGTCCAAGAGAGAGGTTCTGGAGAACAAGTCTATACAAAGTTAGTGTATTAAAACCTTTAAAGGGCCATAACTCTGTCAAAATTCATTCAACTGGAGTTCGGCGATAATATGCGCCAACTAGGTTTGGTACTCATCATCCCCACCAAATTTCGCTAAAATCCGGCCAGGAGTTCAGAAGACTAGTCTGGATAAAGTTTGTGTTGTTAAAACCTTTAAAGGGCCATAACTCCGCCAAAAATCATTCAGCCGGAACAAGGCAATGAGATGCACAACTTGGCTTGATACTGATCATTCCTTCCAAGTTTTGTTGAAATCCGGTCAGGGGTTCAGGAGAACTAGTCTGGACAAAGTTTGTATTAAAACCTTTAAAGGGCCATAACTCCGCCAAAATCATTCAACCGGAACACGTTGACGATATGTAAAACTAAGATTAGAACTGATCATCCCTGCAAAGTTTCGTTTAAATCCGACCAATTGAAGGCCCTACCGTCATAACGAGGCAAAATACAGCTAGAAAAGGTGCTTGAGTGTTAAAACCAAAAAGTTAACACATTTTTCAATAATCCAATGGCCATAACTTCGGCGTTACTGGTCCGATCTGCTGGCTAGTTTTCGAACCAAACCGAGCATTCATCAGTATCAACAATCTGGCAAAGTTTGGTAAGGTAGGATGTAAAATGGAGGCGTTAGAGTGTTGACAAGACAAAATATAGCAATTTTCGTTAATTCACAGGCAATAACTCCGGTGTTACTGGTCCGATATGGCTGGTTTTCAAACTCGTCCGACCTTTCATTGACATTTACAGTCTTGTAATGATGGATGGAAAACGAAGGTGCTAGAATTTTGACATCAAAAAGTTAAGACTGTACATGCAGACGTATTATGCACCAACGGCGCATTCTAGTGCTGATCAATCGTTTTAAAGTAAAAAATATGACGTGTATATTATACATATTGCTGCTGTTGAGGTGGATAGCGTTAGTATGCTAATTGTGTTTCTCATACTTAATACATAAACGTTTAAATGCTTAGAACTGTACCTCTTGTGGACAATATTAAAACATATTCATTTGTTTTAAATTTTAAATGAATTTGCTTTTCAACAAAATTCTACAAAATCAGTTATGTGCGAGTTTTGATGTCTGAATCCGTAATTTTTAATTTATTATTGTAGTTGAGAGGGCGAATTATCTGTTCGAATGCACGGGTGCAAGCGACGGCAGTCCAGTGTCCTCTGTGTTTAACTGCTCCATTCAGAACCAAGCTTTCAAGACACTAATGGAGCATGCTGACACGTACGAATATATATATCCTTCCTTCTTTCATCGGTCTTTCCGTCCGTCCGTCCGTCCATCCTCTCTCTCTCTCTCTCTCTCTCTCTCTTCGCCCGCCGCCCACCCGCTCTCTTCGCCCGCATATAATATTTCATATAATTATGAATCGTAATCACTCGAGAAAATATAATTTTTCTGGAAACTACAAACATAATGCATTTTACAGACTACGTGTGACGTATCTAGCACGGAGCGGGGGCTATCGAAGGATGCGAAACACGTACACTAACGTTTTTCTTCCCCACGAATATTTTCAAGGTGTCGAAGACAGGAAGCAGGTAATGCTACCATATGTCTCTATTTGGTTCAAGTTTGAACACTTAAATTACAAATAAAACCCTGTATAATTTCTTAATTTTGGAAGTAATGTGATTTTCATTTTACATTAGCTTTGTGGTTATATTATGTATTATTTTTTTATCTAGGATATATTACAATAATGTACGCATGTTGTTTGGAATGCTACAGGACCATATGTATTATATTTGGCAGTCGTTATTTTTATTTTGTAAATAGTGTCAACAGAAAACATTATGACATCTTGAATTACAATATTAGAAAAAGGTCTCTCTGAACATTATTAAATCTCAAACATTGCATAAGCAGCAGACTCGGTTTATATGAAACTGTCAATGCGTCTCCTTTGAATTCTATATTTGTTTCAGATTGAGTTCGCTGAAGGGTGTTGTATTGTGTGTTTGTTTCAGATTGAGTTCGCTGAAGGGTGTTGTATTGTGTGTTTGTTTCAGATTGAGTTCGCTGAAGGGTGTTGTATTGTGTGTTTGTTTCAGATTGATGGTGTTTTATATTTGTTTCAGATTGAGTTTAAATTTGACTTAATTGCGCCGAGATTTTGTTCCGAAAACGGCAGTACAGCCACGTGTTCCCCCGTGTCCACTGTTCTACAAGCGGTACGCGAGTTCACAAAGGTGGGGATTTTATGTTTGCTAACTGGTCACTGACCAAGTAAACTCATATTTCATGTTTGGTGATGTCTCTTTCTCTCTCTCTCTCTCTCTCTCTGATTCGAGCGTTCATGTGAAGACAAATGACCAAATAAAGAGAGAAAAAGAAAGAAATGAGTTATAAAACAATTAGGTCCTAAAACATGCTATATGAGGTCATATGTCTCTTACATGTTTCTTTCTTTCGTTCGTGTCATCACACCACCTCACCCCTACATGTCACAGTCTTTAAATTAGCTATCATTTAAAAGATAGTAGATGTGAGGACCGAACGTTTGTCTCTCTCTCTCTATTTAATAACTGATAATGATCTTTTCTGTAAACTACCAGGAGCCCATCGAGGTACGGTGGCAGGGGTGGGGAGATGACCCGTACGGGTCCGGTATCTGGATGTACTACCTGGAAGTCCACAAACTTATGGTCAAAGATCAGACGCTTGAACTGACCGAGAAAAATGCAGTTGGACCATTATTCAAAAAGGATGTTATGTCTAATGGTAACAGTATCCACACTGCGACATTCACTCCGACTGAGCCGGGAATGTACAGGTACATTACTTATATACGGCTTTCATAAGGCTAGTGGGCGTGTAGCTGAAGTAAATGGGAGCGGTTTTACGCATGGTTTACTACCAACTTCAAACTCGTAACAAATGGATGGCATTTTAACAGTGAACCTATTTCATTTCTTTACCTTCGATCGACAAAGTAACAACAAATACACACCCATTCACTGAAAAATATCTTAGCATAAGTATGCGAGTTTGTGTGATTCAAAGACATTCGAAGGAAAAAACGACCCAGAAAATATAGATTACAAATTCCAACATTAGAACAGTAGACGTGAACATATACTGTGTATGTTTCATTGAAATACCATTGAGAAATTATTAAACGAATAAATAGTTAAAATGAAAAGTAGTATTTCAGTTGTCTCTGTGGCCTCATGGTTATATTTACGGATTGTCAATCCGGAGGTCTCGAGTTAAAATGCGGTATTGCTCGAACTAATTTCCAATGATTAGGACAGTTTTTGATATCGATGTTGATATCGATGTTGCTACAGCGAACGACGGATTAAAAATGATGTCTCTCCTTATATACTTGAATTTGGTGTGTAGGTTTACTACCACAAATTACATGTAAACCTCCGAGTAGTTCCTATAATAAAAAGTAATCCTTCCCTTTTTTATGGAATTAGGGGGAAACTGCCAATTTCTGTTCGATTGTGTGGTTGTATGTATCAGAAGCGTATTAATACGTGTTACTGGATCACTGATGAACATTTTTGAAATTTCGACTCGATGCTTAAACTTTATGAGCAACCATCACTGAAAACAGCTGTACCGTTGACCTGTTTAGTAAACAAACAAGAACTTTCTTATATGTCTTGGGACCCCACCTTTTCTGGTGATTTTTCAAGTGGACAATTATTTTTCTATATGAAAATTACACTGCTGCATTATCCATACTTGAGTTGAAGTTGCAGCAAATCATGAATATCTGACACTTTAACATTGGTGTCTATAGGAAAAATAATTAGTGGTTTCATACCTTTAGTAAACCAAGCGTTAAACCCCTCCCATTTGCTTAAGGTACACGCCCACTAGTCTAATATATAGCCATAACAGCTTTAATAATGGCAAAAATAGAACAGTACAATAACCTTTATTAGGAGTTAGTTTGCGATTGGTAGAACACATAATATTTAGGCATCACGATATTAAAGATTGCATCAATATATTCAGATGTATACCATGTACATGTAATATAAGTATATACTGTAAACTCGTGAATAACTGAGAAGTAACTGCACAATGATGTGCATGCAAACATAGATTCTGAAGTGTGTCTTATCATATTATACTTACTTTTACAGCATTTTGATGGAGACCCGTGATATATCGAACAATTCCAGGATCGCACGCCGGTTCGTCTTATACGACCCCGTGTCGGTGATTTCGGTCAACAGTGGAAACAGGCACGGTCTGCACGTGTCATCAGCCGTTGAGGAAGCTAATTTCTTGTGGCAAACGACGACAACAGGCATAACACTTCACTGCATTTCTACAGATAATAAATAGAGAATAATTAACAGCATAAATTTGATACTGAAATTATGTCACGAGGAAAAAAAGTGGTAATTTGGTTAAACAAACGAGTTCGAAGAAAGAAACGAGTTCGAAGAACGAGTATTTTTAACCAAATTATCACTTTTTTCCTCGAGTGACAATAATTCAGTATCAAATTTATGCTGTTAATTATACTGTTTATTATATAACTTTACGTAAAAGAAGAAATTAAAAAATAGTTTAACTTTAAACCAGCGTGTTTTTTAACAAATATGTTAAGAAAGTAGTTTCGGCAAACCACATGTTTGCATGAGTTGCGTTGCCTGTTTATTATTATAAAGCTCAAATCATCGCTTTAATTTAAAACAATTAGGAGAAAGAACAATCGGCTAATAAATGGCATTTCAAAACTTTGATGATACCTTTTTACTGAGATCTAGGGCGGCACCATGTAAGTATGACGTAACCAATATGGATTCCTGCTAGATACATTCGAGATATGATTCCATAGAATTGATCGAGTTCGTTGCAAATACACTAGATGGGTGCTCTCTGGAGCACGTGTGTCGCCTCTCGTGGCTTGTTGATATTTATTAATGTGGCTTCGAGACTATTTGCCTTTGTTTATATATGGACAATTTGAGGAAGATACATGAAGAAATATCAAAGCTATAGGGTTAATTTGTTGTGCCCAAAAATGACTTTTGAACCTAAACTGTGGTATTGACCGTGTCCTTGACGTTGGTATATGCCATGGGCGGATCCAGGAGGGGGAGGGCGGAGCCGACACACGCACCCCCTCCCTAAAACCTGGCCAAGTTGTTTACACCCCCCCCCCCCCCCCCCCCACCACCACCCACTAACACAGGGCAAAATAAATATGTCTGGAAGGGTTTTCTGCTTGTTAACCCAAAAAAGATATTTACGCCCCACTCCCCTACCCCACACTCACCCCCCTAAAACATGGCACACACGTGTTTTTTGTCAACCGATTTTTTTGAAAACTTAAGCAAACCCCACTCCTATAACATGACATCCTGGATCCACCCCTGTATGCGTGTGGTAACGTGACTATTGTCATGATGTGACTCATTTTAAAAGAAATGAAAACGTTACATGGATTGTTTAAACTTTTGTGACTACGACGAACCGACGACGCAAGACGACGATAGGACAACTCGATCCTTATGTGTTGCCATGCTACGAAGGCGACGCAAAGCATGCCATAAATAATGGTATTTTCCAACTATGTGTTGGGTTAGATTATATTATAATATTTCCTTCTCCGTTATTAATTTTTAAAATAAGTTTTAAAACATAAATAAGAAGTATTTCCTTTTATAAGAGATATCCAATTGGATTATTCAAAATTGGATTTTCTCAGAACCTACAAATGGCTCCCTGGCACACAATTTCGTACTCAACTATCAAATTGTTTCAAACATATCTTCTGTCCATCAAGTTGACATATAAGACACCAGTTCTTTAACTAGTAATGCGCAATACTTCATGCATACTTTGTGTGTAGTTTGTCTTATTTTGCCTCCGATTTAAATAACTTGAAGTGTTCCTTAAAAGTATAAACTTTACTTACTTCGCATCAATTTTGAGACAATCTAATTAAATAAGATCATTCCCGATGGCACGGACGACAACGTGAGCGTGGTGTTTAAGTGGAGGAAACCGGAAAACCCCTATATGATCCAAGTCCGAGAGGGCAACCACCGTGCTATCTCAAATACGATGCCGAGATGGGGAGTCGAACCCGGATTTCAATGATAAGTATTCCTTAAATGGACACATGGCAATCTTGAAGTCTTTATCAAACATTGCAATTAGCCTCTCAATGTATCAATCCAGTATCAATTGAGCTGAAAATATGCTTGCATATATTTAAATACACTTTTAAGTTTTCAGCTTTTCGTTATTTTACCATACGAGGGTGCTTCAAAAAGTTCTGTCACTAGGCATATATCCTTTGAACTGGATATTACACTGAGATAAAGTAGTGCATTTATAGTACTACTGGGTTCGCTCTCTTAAATTCCACAACAAAAATGAAAAAATTCCGGTTATTTATACCCCTGAATTACCTCCCCCTACCACACCTTTTGGATACTGGCATCTCTGAAAATGTCCTTGTTACAAAACGTTGTAAAAATTATTTGAATAATGCTATGCTTTTAAATTTTCTTGTACGCCATCTGTTGTTATAGGCCTATAACCCATGAAAATGATTGTCGATAGTTCGGAAAGGTCTTGATGTAAACCAGATATGAGTGAATGCATATCCCCTAATTTTAGCGGAAATAACACTGATTTTCTTCATTTTGTTTACAGAAATGTTATAATATCTTTTAAATGTCGTAATTATTCTCATAGTATTAATATGTTTTCATATTGTTTTACAACTCCTAGTCCTTCAGTGTTTAAATTTCATATTCAACGCATTATTGTAGAATTTTGCACAATGTTTAGTGAAAATATTGCTCATCCAAAAACGCTATTTCGGAAGACTGCCCTTCCATTTAATGTCCATTTATCATTAAATTAATTTTACATCTTAGCTAAAAATGTTAATTTCTAAGACAATGCCGTTTCATCTATCATGCTTAAATTCTGAATCTTGTAATGCACAGATATAACTGGTAATGTATGAGAAATTTCAAAGTACTTAAAGAGAAACAGGCATTTAAAAAGTAACAGTTAAAACACCTGAAAAAAACTCAGGACGAAAATGCCTCAGTATGTATAAGTGATGTATATTAAATGTTCCATTACTTTTGTCACACACAAGATACAGCATTCATTTTACCATGAATGGAATGGTATTGAAACTCTCTTTCATTTGGTACCAAACATCAACACTGACAACGAGCACATAATTGTTAAAACGCGTTAGTGACAGAACTTATTGAATGACCCTCGTAGGTTTGAATATATTATTTGTGTAATGTAATCAACAGTTATTAATCAAAAACAATTTGCTTAATACTGTTCTTATAATTAATATTAATGATTAAACAAATGCAGTTTATGTAGACATACTAACGGGATGCCGTCAGTCTTTACGAATTCAAGATCGCCCTTTAACACGCAGTATCTGGTATGTGTTACAGGTAACGGTACACCAATAACCGTGGACTGGACGGACTACTTTGTCAACACAATTCACGATACTGGCATGCTTCTCAACGCTATTAAACCATTTCCTGTGCAATTCAAAGATCTGGAGGACGATAACATTTTATTCGCTAAAAAGTATACAACTTTATACGTATAATTATGATTGTATTAAGGAAACTAACACGCCAAATAACGGCAAAATTACAATACAAACCCGTTTATCAAAACTCTATCCAGGTGGTCATATAATAAATTAATGTACATGTAAACGATAAAATAATAGGACTTTTGCACGGGTTAAGGCTGTTTATATTGTGTCTACATAGTTTGTAGTTTGGATTCTCAAAATATGTAAGTTATATACATACACCTCGTCGTATGTAGGTTAAGAAATAGTGTTCATATGTTGTAAAAGTTGGCTGTTGTTGGCAAGATAGCTACATTAAGTTGGTCTGAGATGGCAGCAGAAATGTATTCCACAATCAATCCACTGCCTGTAATGATTCAAAAATAGTGCTGCCTGTAATGATTCAGAAATAGTGCTGCCTGTAATGATTCAGAAATAGTTCTGCCTGTAATGATTCAGAAATAGTGTTGCCTGTAATGATTCAGAAATAGTGTTGCCTGTAATGATTCAGAAATAGTGCTGCCTGTAATGATTTAGACATAGTGCTTTCAGAAATAGTGCTGCCTGTAATGATTCAGAAATAGTGCTGCCTGTAATGATTCAGAAATAGTGCTGCCTGTAATGATTCAGAAATAGTGCTGCCTGTAATGATTCAGAAATAGTGCTGCCTGTAATGATTCAGAAATAGTGTTGCCTGTAATGATTTAGACATAGTGCTTTTAGAAATAGTGCTGCCTGTAATGATTCAGAAATATTGCTGCCTGTAATGATTCAGAAATAGTGTTGCCTGTAATGATTCAGAAATAGTGCTGCCTGTAATGATTCAGAAATAGTGTTGCCTGTAATGATTCAGAAATAGTTCTGCCTGTAATGATTCAGAAACTGTAATGATTCAGAAATAGTTCTGCCTGAAATGATTCAGAAATAGTGCTGCCTGTAATGATTCAGAAATAGTGCTGCCTGTAATGATTCAGAAATAGTGCTGCCTGAAATGATTCAGAAATAGTTCTGCCTGTAATGATTCAGAAATAGTGCTGCCTGTAATGATTCAGAAATAGTGCTGCCTGTAATGATTCAGAAATAGTGCTGCCTGTAATGATTCAGAAATAGTGTTGCCTGTAATGATTTAGACATAGTGCTTTTAGAAATAGTGCTGCCTGTAATGATTCAGAAATATTGCTTCCTGTAATGATTCAGAAATAGTGCTGCCTGTAATGATTCAGAAATAGTGCTGCCTGTAATGATTCAGAAATAGTTCTGTCTGTAATGATTCAGAAATAGTTCTGCTTGTAATGATTCAGAAATAGTGCTGCCTGTAATGATTCAGAAATAGTGCTGCCTGTAATGATTCAGAAATAGTTCTGCCTGTAATGATTCAGAAATAGTGCTGCCTGTAATGATTCAGAAATAGTTCTGCCTGTAATGATTCAGAAATAGTGTTGCCGGTAATGATTCAGAAATAGTTCTGCCTGTAATGATTCAGAAATAGTGCTGCCTGTAATGATTCAGAAATAGTGCTGCCTGTAATGATTCAAAAATAGTGCTACCTGTAATGATTTAGACATAGTGCTTTTAGAAATAGTGCTGCCTGTAATGATTCAGAAATAGTTCTGCCTGTAATGATTCAGAAATAGTGCTGCCTGGAATGATTCAGAAATAGTTCTGCCTGTAATGATTCAGAAATAGTCCTGCCTGTAATGATTCAGAAATAGTGCTGCCTGTAATGATTCAGAAATAGTGTTGCCTGTAATGATTCAGAAATGCCTGTAATGATTCAGAAATAGTCCTGCCTGTAATGATTCAGAAATAGTTCTGCCTGTAATAATTCAGAAATAGTGTTGCCTGTAATGATTCAGAAATAGTTCTGCCTGTAATGATTCAGAAATATTGCTGCCTGTAATGATTCAGAAATAGTGCTGCCTGTAATGATTCAGAAATAGTTCTGCCTGTAATGATTCAGAAATAGTGTTGCCTGTAATGATTCAGAAATAGTGCTGCCTGTAATGATTCAGAAATAGTGCTGCCTGTAATGATTCAGAAATAGTTCTGCCTGTAATGATTTAGAAATAGTGCTTTCAGAATAGTGCTGCCTGTAATGATTCAGAAATAGTTCTGCCTGTAATGTTTCAGAAATAGTTCTGCCTGTAATGATTCAGAAATAGTTCTGCCTGAAATGATTCAGAAATGCCTGTAATGATTTAGAAATAGTGCTTTCAGAAATAGTGCTGCCTGTAATGATTCAGAAATAGTGCTTCCTGTAATGATTCAGCAATAGTGCTGCCTGTAATGATTCAGAAATAATTCTGCCTGTAATGATTCAGAAATAGTGCTGCCTGTAATGATTCAGAAATAGTGCTTTCAGAAATAGTGCTGCCTGTAATGATTCAGAAATAGTTCTGCCTGTAATGATTCAGAAATAGTGTTGCCTGTAATGATTCAGAAATAGTGCTGCCTGTAATGATTCAGAAATAGTGCTGCCTGTAATGATTCAGAAATAGTTCTGCCTGTAATGATTTAGAAATAGTGCTTTCAGAATAGTGCTGCCTGTAATGATTCAGAAATAGTTCTGCCTGTAATGTTTCAGAAATAGTTCTGCCTGTAATGATTCAGAAATAGTTCTGCCTGAAATGATTCAGAAATGCCTGTAATGATTTAGAAATAGTGCTTTCAGAAATAGTGCTGCCTGTAATGATTCAGAAATAGTGCTTCCTGTAATGATTCAGCAATAGTGCTGCCTGTAATGATTCAGAAATAATTCTGCCTGTAATGATTCAGAAATAGTGCTGCCTGTAATGATTCAGAAATAGTGCTTTCAGAAATAGTGCTGCCTGTAATGATTCAGAAATAGTGCTGCCTGTAATGATTCAGAGATAGTGCTGCCTGTAATGATTCAGAAATAGTGCTTTCAGAAATAGTGCTGCCTGTAATGATTCAGAAATAATTCTGCCTGTAATGATTCAGAGATAGTGCTGCCTGTAATGATTCAGAAATAGTGCTTCCTGTAATGATTCAGCAATAGTGCTGCCTGTAATGATTCAGAAATAATTCTGCCTGTAATGATTCAGAAATAGTGCTGCCTGTAATGATTCAGAAATAGTGCTTTCAGAAATAGTGCTGCCTGTAATGATTCAGAAATAGTGCTGCCTGTAATGATTCAGAGATAGTGCTGCCTGTAATGATTCAGAAATAGTGCTGCCTGTAATGATTCAGAAATAGTGCTGCCTGTAATGATTCAGAAATAGTTCTGCCTGTAATGATTCAGAGATAGTGCTGCCTGTAATGATTCAGAGATAGTGCTGCCTGTAATGATTCAGAAATAGATCTGCCTGTAATGATTCAGAAATAGTGCTGCCTGTAATGATTCAGAGATAGTGCTGCCTGTAATGATTCAGAAATAGTGCTGCCTGTAATGATTCAGAAATAGTGCTGCCTGTAATGATTCAGAAATAGATCTGCCTGTAATGATTCAGAAATAGTGCTGCCTGTAATGATTCAGAGATAGTGCTGCCTGTAATGATTCAGAAATAGTGCTGCCTGTAATGATTCAGAAATAGTCCTGCCTGTAATGATTCAGAAATAGTTCTGCCTGTAATGATTCAGAAATAGTGCTGCCTGTAATGATTCAGAAATAGTGCTGCCTGTAATGATTCAGAAATAATTCTGCCTGTAATGATTCAGAGATAGTGCTGCCTGTAATGATTCAGAAATAGTCCTGCCTGTAATGATTCAGAAATAGTGCTGCCTGTAATGATTCAGAAATAGTCCTGCCTGTAATGATTCAGAAATAGTGCTGCCTGTAATGATTCAGAGATAGTGCTGCCTGTAATGATTCAGAAATAGTGCTGCCTGTAATGATTCAGAAATAGTGCTGCCTGTAATGATTCAGAAATAATTCTGCCTGTAATGATTCAGAGATAGTTCTGCCTGTAATGATTCAGAAATAGTGCTTTCAGAAATAGTGCTGCCTGTAATGATTCAGAGATAGTGCTGCCTGTAATGATTCAGAAATAGTGCTGCCTGTAATGATTCAGAAATAGTGCTTTCAGAAATAGTGCTGCCTGTAATGATTCAGAAATAGTGCTGCCTGTAATGATTCAGAGATAGTGCTGCCTGTAATGATTCAGAAATAGTGCTTTCAGAAATAGTGCTGCCTGTAATGATTCAGAAATAGTTCTGCCTGTAATGATTCAGAGATAGTGCTTCCTGTAATGATTCAGAAATAGTGCTGCCTGTAATGATTCAGAAATAGTGCTTTCAGAAATAGTGCTGCCTGTAATGATTCAGAAATAATTCTGCCTGTAATGATTCAGAAATAGTGCTGCCTGTAATGATTCAGAGATAGTGCTGCCTGTAATGATTCAGAGATAGTGCTTCCTGTAATGATTCAGAAATAGTGCTGCCTGTAATGATTCAGAAATAATTCTGCCTGTAATGATTCAGAAATAGTGCTTCCTGTAATGATTCAGAGATAGTGCTGCCTGTAATGATTCAGAGATAGTGCTTCCTGTAATGATTCAGAAATAGTGCTGCCTGTAATGATTCAGAAATAGATCTGCCTGTAATGATTCAGAAATAGTCCTGCCTGTAATGATTCAGAAATAGTGCTGCCTGTAATGATTCAGAAATAATTCTGCCTGTAATGATTCAGAGATAGTGCTTCCTGTAGTGATTCAGAAATAGTTCTGCCTGTAATGATTCAGAAATAGATCTGCCTGTAATGATTCAGAAATAGTCCTGCCTGTAATGATTCAGAAATAGTTCTGCCTGTAATGTTTCAGAAATAATTCTGCCTGTAATGATTCAGAAATAGTTCTGCCTGTAATGATTCAGAAATAGATCTGCCTGTAATGATTCAGAAATAGTCCTGCCTGTAATGATTCAGAAATAGTTCTGCCTGTAGTGATTCAGAAATAGTTCTGCCTGTAATGATTTAGAAATAGTGCTTTCAGAATAGTGCTGCCTGTAATGATTCAGAAATAGTTCTGCCTGTAATGTTTCAGAAATAGTTCTGCCTGTAATGATTCAGAAATAGTGCTTTCAGAAATAGTGCTGCCTGTAATGATTCAGAAATAGTGCTTCCTGTAATGATTCAGCAATAGTGCTGCCTGTAATGATTCAGAAATAGTTCTGCCTGTAATGATTCAGAAATAGTGCTTCCTGTAATGATTCAGCAATAGTGCTGCCTGTAATGATTCAGAAATAATTCTGCCTGTAATGATTCAGAAATAGTCCTGCCTGTAATGTTTCAGAAATAATTCTGCCTGTAATGATTCAGAGATAGTGCTGCCTGTAATGATTCAGAAATAGTGCTGCCTGTAATGATTCAGAAATAGTTCTGCCTGTAATGATTCAGAAATAGTGCTTCCTGTAATGATTCAGAAATAGTTCAGCCTGTAATGATTCAGAAATAGATCTGCCTGTAATGATTCAGAAATAGTGCTTCCTGTAATGATTCAGAAATAGTTCTGCCTGTAATGATTCAGAAATAGATCTGCCTGTAATGATTCAGAAATAGTCCTGCCTGTAATGATTCAGAAATAGTTCTGCCTGTAGTGATTCAGAAATAGTTCTGCCTGTAATGATTTAGAAATAGTGCTTTCAGAATAGTGCTGCCTGTAATGATTCAGAAATAGTGCTTCCTGTAATGATTCAGCAATAGTGCTGCCTGTAATGATTCGGAAATAATTCTGCCTGTAATGATTCAGAAATAATTCTGCCTGTAATGATTTAGAAATAGTGCTTTCAGAATAGTGCTGCCTGTAATGATTCAGAAATAGTTCTGCCTGTAATGTTTCAGAAATAGTTCTGCCTGTAATGATTCAGAAATAGTGCTGCCTGAAATGATTCAGAAATGCCTGTAATGATTTAGAAATAGTGCTTTCAGAAATAGTGCTGCCTGTAATGATTCAGCAATAGTGCTGCCTGTAATGATTCAGAAATAGTGCTGCCTGTAATGTTTCAGAAATAGTTCTGCCTGTAATGATTCAGAAATAGTGCTGCCTGTAATGATTCAAAAATAGTGCTGCCTGTAATGATTCAGAAATAGTTCTGCCTGTAATGTTTCAGAAATAGTTCTGCCTGTAATGATTCAGAAATAGTTCTGCCTGAAATGATTCAGAAATGCCTGTAATGATTTAGAAATAGTGCTTTCAGAAATAGTGCTGCCTGTAATGATTCAGCAATAGTGCTGCCTGTAATGATTCAGAAATAGTGCTGCCTGTAATGTTTCAGAAATAGTTCTGCCTGTAATGATTCAGAAATAGTGCTGCCTGTAATGATTCAAAAATAGTGCTGCCTGTAATGATTCAGAAATAGTTCTGCCTGTAATGTTTCAGAAATAGTTCTGCCTGTAATGATTCAGAAATAGTTCTGCCTGAAATGATTCAGAAATGCCTGTAATGATTTAGAAATAGTGCTTTCAGAAATAGTGCTGCCTGTAATGATTCAGCAATAGTGCTGCCTGTAATGATTCAGAAATAATTCTGCCTGTAATGATTTAGAAATAGTGCTGCCTGTAATGATTCAGAAATAGTGCTGCCTGTAATGATTCAGAAATAGTCCTGCCTGTAATGATTCAGAAATAGTGCTGCCGGTAATGATTCAGAAATAGTGCTGCCGGTAATGATTCAGAAATAGTGCTGCCTGTAATGATTCAGAAATAGTTCTGCCTGTAATGATTCAGAAATAGTGCTGCCTGTAATGATTCAGAGATAGTGCTGCCTGTAATGATTCAGAAATAGTGCTGCCTGTAATGATTCAGAAATAGTCCTGCCTGTAATGATTCAGAAATAGTGCTGCCTGTAATGATTCAGAAATAGTGCTGCCGGTAATGATTCAGAAATAGTGCTGCCGGTAATGATTCAGAAATAGTGCTGCCTGTAATGATTCAGAAATAGTTCTGCCTGTAATGATTCAGAAATAGTGCTGCCTGTAATGATTCAGAAATAGTGCTTCCTGTAATGATTCAGAAATAGTTCTGCCTGTAATGATTTAGAAATAGTGCTGCCTGTAATGATTCAGAAATAGTTCTGCCTGTAATGATTCAGAAATAGTTCTGCCTGTAATGATTCAGAAATAGTTCTGCCTGTAATGATTCAGAAATAGTGCTGCCTGTAATGATTCAGAAATAGTGCTTCCTGTAATGATTCAGAAATAGTTCTGCCTGTAATGATTCAGAGATAGTGCTGCCTGTAATGATTCAGAAACAGTGCTGCCTGTAATGATTCAGAAATAGTTCTGCCTGTAATGATTCAGAGATAGTGTTGCCGGTAATGATTCAGAAATAGTGCTTCCTGTAATGATTCAGAAATAGTTCTGCCTGTAATGATTCAGAGATAGTGCTGCCTGTAATGATTCAGAAATAGTGCTGCCTGTAATGATTCAGAAATAGTGTTGCCGGTAATGATTCAGAAATAGTGTTGCCGGTAATGATTCAGAAATAGTGCTTCCTGTAATGATTCAGAAATAGTTCTGCCTGTAATGATTCAGAGATAGTGCTGCCTGTAATGATTCAGAAATAGTTCTGCCTGTAATGATTCAGAAATAGTGCTGCCTGTAATGATTCAGAAATAGTGTTGCCGGTAATGATTCAGAAATAGTGCTTCCTGTAATGATTCAGAAATAGTTCTGCCTGTAATGATTCAGAGATAGTGCTGCCTGTAATGATTCAGAAATAGTTCTGCCTGTAATGATTCAGAAATAGATCTGCCTGTAATGATTCAGAAATAGTCCTGCCTGTAATGATTCAGAAATAGTGCTGCCTGTAATGATTCAGAGATAGTTCTGCCTGTAATGATTCAGAAATAGATCTGCCTGTAATGATTCAGAAATAGATCTGCCTGTAATGATTCAGAAATAGTCCTGCCTGTAATGATTCAGAAATAGTTCTGCCTGTAGTGATTCAGAAATAGTTCTGCCTGTAATGATTTAGAAATAGTGCTTTCAGAATAGTGCTGCCTGTAATGATTCAGAAATAGTTCTGCCTGTAATGTTTCAGAAATAGTTCTGCCTGTAATGATTCAGAAATAGTGCTTTCAGAAATAGTGCTGCCTGTAATGATTCAGAAATAGTGCTTCCTGTAATGATTCAGCAATAGTGCTGCCTGTAATGATTCAGAAATAATTCTGCCTGTAATGATTCAGAAATAATTCTGCCTGTAATGATTCAGAAATAGTGCTGCCTGTAATGATTCAGAAATAGTGCTTTCAGAAATAGTGCTGCCTGTAATGATTCAGAAATAGTGCTTCCTGTAATGATTCAGCAATAGTGCTGCCTGTAATGATTCAGAAATAATTCTGCCTGTAATGATTCAGAAATAGTGCTGCCTGTAATGATTCAGAAATAGTGCTTTCAGAAATAGTGCTGCCTGTAATGATTCAGAAATAGTGCTTTCAGAAATAGTGCTGCCTGTAATGATTCAGAAATAGTTCTGCCTGTAATGATTCAGAGATAGTGCTGCCTGTAATGATTCAGAAATAGTGCTTTCAGAAATAGTGCTGCCTGTAATGATTCAGAAATAGTGCTTTCAGAAATAGTGCTGCCTGTAATGATTCAGAAATAGTTCTGCCTGTAATGATTCAGAGATAGTGCTGCCTGTAATGATTCAGAAATAGTGCTTCCTGTAATGATTCAGAAATAGTGCTTCCTGTAATGATTCAGAAATAGTTCTGCCTGTAATGATTCAGAAATAGTGCTTCCTGTAATGATTCAGAAATAGTTCTGCCTAAAATGATTCAGAAATAGTCCTGCCTGTAATGATTCAGAAATAGTTCTGCCTGTAATGATTCAGAAATAGTTCTGCCTGTAATGATTTAGAAATAGTGCTGCCTGTAATGATTCAGAAATAGTTCTGCCTGTAATGATTCAGAAATAGTTCTGCCTGTAATGATTCAGAAATAGTGCTGCCTGTAATGATTCAGAAATAGTTCTGCCTGTAATGATTCAGAAATAGTCCTGCCTGTAATGATTCAGAAATAGTTCTGCCTGTAATGATTCAGAAATAGTGTTGCCTGTAATTTCAGAAATAGTGCTGCCTGTAATGATTCAGAAATAGTGCTGCCTGTAATGATTCAGAAATAGTGCTGCCTGTAATGATTCAGAAATAGTGCTGCCTGTAATGATTCAGAAATAGTGCTGCCTGTAATGATTCAGAAATAGTTCTGCCTGTAATTATTTAGAAATAGTGCTTTCAGAATAGTGCTGTCTGTAATGATTCAGAAATAGTTCTGCCTGTAATGTTTCAGAAATAGTTCTGCCTCTAATGATTCAGAAATAGTTCTGCCTGAAATGATTCAGAAATGCCTGTAATGATTTAGAAATAGTGCTTTCAGAAATAGTGATGCCTGTAATGATTCAGAAATAGTGCTTCCTGTAATGATTCAGAAATAGTTCTGCCTGTAATGATTCAGAAATAGTTCTGCCTGTAATGTTTCAGAAATAGTTATGCCTGTAATGTTTCAGAAATAGTTCTGCCTGTAATGATTCAGAAATAATTCTGCCTGAAATGATTCAGAAATGCCTGTAATGATTTAGAAATAGTGCTTTCAGAAATAGTTCTGCCTGTAATGATTCAGAAATAGTGCTGCCTGTAATGATTCAGAAATAATTCTGCCTGTAATGATTCAGAAATAGTTCTGCCTGTAATAATTCAGAAATAGTGCTGCCTGTAATGATTCAGAAATAATTCTGCCTGTAATGATTCAGAAATAATTCTGCCTGTAATGATTCAGAAATAGTTCTGCCTGTAATGATTCAGAAATAGTTCTGCCTGAAATGATTCAGAAATAATTCTGCCTGTAATAATTCAGAAATAGTGCTGCCTGTAATGATCTAGAAATAGTGCTTTCAGAAATAGTCCTGCCTGTAATGATTCAGAGATAGTGCTGCCTGTAATGATTCAGAAATAGTTCTGCCTGAAATGATTCAGAAATAGTTCTGCCTGTAATAATTCAGAAATAGTGCTGCCTGTAATGATTCAGAAATAATTCTGCCTGTAATGATTCAGAAATAATTCTGCCTGTAATGATTCAGAAATAGTTCTGCCTGTAATGATTCAGAAATAGTTCTGCCTGAAATGATTCAGAAATAATTCTGCCTGTAATGATTCAGAAATAGTTCTGCCTGTAATGATTCAGAAATAGTTCTGCCTGAAATGATTCAGAAATAATTCTGCCTGTAATGATTCAGAAATAGTTCTGCCTGTAATGATTCAGAAATAGTGCTGCCTGTAATGATTCAGAAATAGTGCTGCCTGTAATGATTCAGAAATAGTGCTGCCTGTAATGATTCAGAAATAGTGCTGCCTGTAATGATTCAGAAATAGTGCTGCCTGTAATGATTCAGAAATAGTGCTGCCTGTAATGATTCAGAAATAGTTCTGCCTGTAATGATTCAGAAATAGTTCTGCCTGTAATGATTCAGAAATAGTGCTGCCTGTAATGATTCAGAAATAGTTCTGCCTGTAATGATTCAGAAATAGTGCTGCCTGTAATGATTCAGAAATAGTTCTGCCTGTAATGATTCAGAAATAGTGCTGCCTGTAATGATTCAGAAATAGTGCTACCTGTAATGATTCAGAAATAGTTCTGCCTGAAATGATTCAGAAATGCCTGTAATGATTTAGAAATAGTGCTTTCAGAAATAGTGCTGCCTGTAATGATTCAGAAATAGTGCTGCCTGTAATGATTCAGAAATAGTGCTTCCTGTAATTATTTAGACATAGTGCTTTCAGAAATAGTGCTGCCTGTAATGATTCAGAAATAGTTCTGCCTGTAATGATTCAGAAATAGTGCTGCCTGAAATGATTCAGAAATAGTTCTGCCTGTAATGATTCAGAAATAGTTCTGCCTGTAATGATTCAGAAATAGTGCTGCCTGTAATGATTCAGAAATAGTGCTGCCTGTAATGATTCAGAAATAGTTCTGCCTGAAATGATTCAGAAATAGTGTTGCCTGTAATGATTTAGAAATGCCTGTAATGATTTAGAAATAGTGCTGCCTGTAATGATTCAGAAATAGTTCTGCCTGTAATGATTCAGAAATAGTGTTGCCTGTAATGATTCAGAAATAGTTCTGCCTGTAATGATTCAGAAATAGTGCTGCCTGAAATGATTCAGAAATAGTGCTGCCTGTAATGATTCAGAAATAGTTCTGCCTGTAATGATTCAGAAATAATGTTGCCGGTAATGATTCAGAAATAGTTCTGCCTGTAATGATTCAGTAATTGTGCTGCCTGTAATGATTCAGAAATAGTGCTGCCTGTAATGATTCAAAAATAGTGCTACCTGTAATGATTCAGAAATAATTCTGCCTGAAATGATTCAGAAATGCCTGTAATGATTTAGAAATAGTGCTTTCAGAAATCGTGCTGCCTGTAAAGATTCAGAAATAGTTCTGCCTGTAATGATTCAGAAATAGTGCTTCCTGTAATGATTTAGAAATAGTGCTTTCAGAAATAGTGCTGCCTGTAATGATTCAGAAATAATTCTGCATGTAATGTTACAGAAATAGTGCTGCCTGAAATGATTCAGAAATAGTGCTGCCTGTAATGATTTAGAAATAGTGCTGCCTGTAATGATTCAGAAATAGTGCTGCCTGTAATGATTCAGAAATAGTTCTGCCTGTTATGATTCAGAAATAGTGCTGCCTGTAATGATTCAGAAATAGTGTTGCCTGTAATGATTCAGAAATAGTTCTGCCTGTAATGATTCAGAAATAGTGCTGCCTGTAATGATTCAGAAATAGTTCTGTCTGTAATGATTCAGAAATAGTTCTGCCTGTAATGATTCAGAAATAGTGCTGCCTGTAATGATTCAGAAATATTGCTGCCTGTAATGATTCAGAAATAGTGCTACCTGTCATGATTCAAAAATAGTTCTGCCTGAAATGATTCAGAAATGCCTGTAATGATTTAGAAATAGTGCTTTCAGAAATAGTTCTGCCTGTAACGATTCAGAAATAGTGCTGCCTGTAATGATTCAGAAATAGTGCTTCCTGTAATGATTTAGACATAGTGCTTTCAGAAATAGTGCTGACTGTAATGATTCAGAAATAATTCTGCCTGTAATGATTCAGAAATAGTGCTGCCTGAAATGATTCAGAAATAGTGCTGCCTGTAATGATTCAGAAATAGTTCTGCCTGTAATGATTCAGAAATAGTGTTGCCTGTAATGATTCAGAAATAGTTCTGCCTGTAATGATTCAGAAATAGTGCTGCCTGTAATGATTCAGAAATAGTGCTGCCTGTAATAATTCAGAAATAGTGCTGCCTGTAATGATTCAGAAATAGTTCTGCCTGAAATGATTCAGAAATAGTGCTGCCTGTAATGATTCAGAAATAGTGCTGCCTGTAATGATTCAGAAATAGTTTTGCCTGAAATGATTCAGAAATAGTGCTGCCTGCAAAGATTCAGAAATAGTGCTGCCTGAAATGATTCAGAAATAGTTTTGCCTGAAATGATTCAGAAATAATGTTGCCTGTAATGATTTAAAAATAGTGCTTTCAGAAATAGTGCTCAGCTATACTGGAGCTGATTTAGTTTTTAATTCAAATTCGTTTTATATTTTATTAAACCTTCATGTTAAATGATTTTGTTAATCCTTAACACGGTAAACACGACTATATAGCCTGAAATATATATGTAGCGGGTTAAGGGTAAATATTTCATACGTTCATTTGAGTATAACTGCAGTCACTCGAACCATTTGGCGATGGGCCAAAGAAATAGCCAGCTGTTGTCGCAATAGGAGATAGAATTCCCCCAGTGTGGCCTGGAAATTGAACACCTTGCTTTTGAATTGAATGTGGGATCAAGATCACCATCATTGTAATGTGTTGCTTATCTATTCCCCATTTCTACCCGATATGACCTAAGATGCAAAGGGTTCTAAAACACCATTTAGATAAAACAAACAGTTTTCTGGTTAAGGAACGAATATATGATCAATTTAAGCAACGTTCATGTGTGAATGATCTGTACGAAGAACTACTTTTGGGAATATTACTCCTCTATAAATCACACAAGTTTACATAATGCCTTTCGATATTTGCTGTGCGATTACGCAATTGTAGTTAGTTTCAAATGAACGCAGATGAATTACATTACATCCTTAACAATTACATATTTAGGTTCGTTGATCCCTCCCTGGATGACAATGAAGGCAAGAGAACCAATGAGAGCATTGACAATCTGCATGGTATTGTCAAGTTCCAATATGCCACGGTGTACACCAAAGATGAGTCAGAACCCGCCGACAATGAATGGATTGATATCGCTCTGGCAAATAAAGTTTCTTTTATTGACCAGCAACTTACGAATGGTAAATTATATCAAACGTCTATATGAATGCAAGTATTGTTAGTATGAATAAACCTTATTGTGGTAATTGTTTGTATAAACATAGCTTATTGTAGTAATTGTTAGTATGAACATACCTGATTATTGTAACTGTTAGTATGAACATACCTGATTGTAGTAACTGTTAGTATGAACATACCTGATTGTAGTAACTGTTAGTATGAACATTCCTGATTGTAATAACTGTTAATATGAACCTACAAGATTGTAGCAACTGTTAGTATGAACATACCTGATTATAGTAACTGTTAGTATGAACATACCTGATTATAGTAACTGTTAGTATGAACATACCTGATTATAGTAACTGTTAGTATGAACATACCTGATTGTAGTAACTGTTAGTATGAACATTCCTGATTCTAATAACTGTTAATATGAACCTACAAGATTGTAGCAACTGTTAGTATGAACATACCTGTTTATAGTAACTGTTAGTATGAACATACCTGATTATAGTAACTGTTAGTATGAACATACCTGATTATAGTAACTGTTAGTATGAACATACCTGATTATAGTAACTGTTAGTATGAAAATACCTGATTATAGTAACTGTCACCGTATTGTAGTAACTGTTAGTATGAAGATACCTGATTATAGTTACTGTTAGTATGAACATACCTGATTATAGTAACTGTTAGTATGAACATACCTGATTATAGTAAATGTCACGGTATTGTAGTAACTGTCAGTATGAACCTACCTGCTTATAGTAATTGTTAGTATGAACATACCTGATTATAGTAACTGTTAGTATGAACATACCTGCTTATAGTAATTGTTAGTATGAACATATGTAATTATAGTAATTGTTAGTATGAACATACATGCTTATAGTAATTGTTAGTATGAACATACCTGATTATAGTAACTGTTAGTTTAAACATACCTGATTATAGTAACTGTTAGTATAAACATACCTGATTATAGTAACTGTCACCGTATTGTAGTAACTGTTAGTTTGAAGATACCTGATTATATTACTGTTAGTATGAACATACCTGATTATAGTAACTGTTAGTTTGAACATACCCGATTGTAGTAACTGTTAGTATGAACCTACATGATTATAGTAACTGTTAGTATGAACATACCTGATTATAGTAACTGTCACCGTATTGTAGTAACTGTCAGTATGAACATACCTGATTATAGTAACTGTTAGTATGAACCTACATGATTACAGTAACTATTAGTATGAACATACCTGTTTATAGTAACTGTTAGTATGAACATACCTGTTTATAGTAACTGTTAGTATGAACATACCTGTTTATAGTAACTGTTAGTATGAACATACCTGATTATAGTAACTGTTAGTATGAAGATACCTGATTGTGGTAATTGTCAGTATGAACATACCGTATTGTAGTAACTGTTTGTATGAACATAACTTATTGTAGCAATTGTTAGTATGAACATAAATTATTGTAGTAATTGTTAGAATGGACATACATTATTGTACTACGTGTTAGTATGAACAAACCGTATTGTTGCAAAGCTTTATAACTAACTACAAGGCCAATTTCAATATAATTATCATCTGTCTATTTATTCGGCTTTACATTGCTTTTCAAATCTCTGGAATAATATATATGTGTATGTTACAGGATATGGGGTGAGGATATGGGTAAAGGCATTTGACACAATGGGGAACACCAAGACAGAGTCCACAACTGTCACGCTTGATTCTACGTACCCTCAAACATCCAATACCACTGACAATGAGACACGGCTCATTATAAACGATGGTTCAAACGTGTATAACTACAGTTCCAGGTAAATTATCGCGCACTGATCAATTGTACGAACGGCCGTGGCTTTTCGAGTATTGTTTTACCATGAGCTGTGCATATAAAAGCATAAATTCCGTAATATGTCTGCTTAAAATATGTTAGACAGAGAAGATGCAGCTACAGATTTAACAAAGGCAAATATAACCAGACATTATACACCACATACACCAAACGTTATACATCACATACACCAAACATTATACACTACATACACCAAACGTTATATACCAAATACACCAAACGTTATACAGCACATACACTAAACGTTATACACCACATACACCAAACGTTATACACCACATACACCAAACGGTATACACCATATACACTTAACGTTATATGCCACATACACCAAACGTTATTCACCACATACACCAAACGTTATATGCCACATACATCAAACGTTATATACCACATACACCAAACGTTATATGCCACATACACCAAACGTTATACACCATATACACCAAACGTTATACACCAGATACACTTAACGTTATACACTACATACACCAAACGTTATACACCACATACACCAAACATTATACACTACATACATCAAACATTATACACTACATACACCAAACGTTATACACCACATACACCAAACGTTATACACCACA